>JABUQX010058249.1:55000-60668 GCA_015478945.1 Trachelipus rathkii | reverse complement strand
TGTGAGTATTATTTATTATTATTATTATTATTATTATTATTTATTATTAATTGATTATATTATTATTATTCTTTTATTATTATTATTATTATTATTATTATTATTTATGTATTATTATTATTAATGGAGTAATAAAGGAGAAAATTTACTATTACTACTTATTAAATAATAAATAATAATAATAATAATAATAATAATAATAATAATAATAATAATAATAATAATAATAATAATAATAAATAAATAAATAAATAAATACTAATTAATATGAAGAGCCATGAAACCTGTACTATCGCGGTAGCTTTTAGTGAGTGAACGTTGCAAGGAACAAGTGATAACCGCTTTAAATATTTGAAAAGGACAATAAAAGAATGCGTAAAAATTTCAACCAACACACCGTCAATTTGGGAATTTCATATTTGAATATCTGAATTTGATTTTTGTACTGAGGGAAGCTGAACGTGGCACCAAAAAATCCTTTTTAAAACAACAACACCAACAATAATAAATAAATAAAAAAAAAATAAATAAAAAATAAGGAACAAGGCAAAGCTTTTGTTCGCACGCCTACAATGAAAACAAGTCATTGTTCAAACAATCGGAAGAATGCAACGCAACTAGCGGCAACGCAATTTATTTTTTTCCATATATATAATATATATATTATAGTATTTATATATATAATATATAGTAAATATATATTATATATATATAATATAATATATATATATATATATATATATCTAATATATATATTAATATTATATTATATATTATATATATATAATATATTATATATATATATATTATATATATATTATATATATATATATTATATATTATTATATTTATATTATATATATATATAATATATAATATATATATTATATATATATATATATATATATAGTATATATATATATATATATATATATATATATATATATATATAGTATATATATATATATTATATCATATATATTACGGCAATATGTTCAATTCTGATTCGCATTAGATCAAGAGAAATTCACAATGGGGAATTGATGAGGGGCTCGTTTTTCCAAATCATTAATCTGGATCTTATATACTATCATATATATATATATATATATATATATATATATATATATATTATATATATATATATTATATATATATATATATATAATATATATATTATATATATATATAGTATATATTATATATATATATATATATATATATATATATATAGCGGAGGAAGAATGACCTTCTTACAAAGGAGGGACAAATATATATTTTTAATGTTCTGGCGGTGTCAGGTTTATGAAACTATAAAATTTGTTAATTGCGTTTCAAAGAAATAATAGAAATAATTATTAAAAAAGAAATAAAGAATTTCCTATATTTATATTTATTTATCATTTTATATTATTTTAATTTTTGTGGCAAACCTTGGCGATAGTTTAGAAAAAAAATTTAATAAGTTTTTATTTTATTGGAAAAAAACATAAGTTCACAAACGGTTGTTTGCACTATGACTGTGTAGGTAGCAAATTTTTTTTCTGGCTTTTGTCCCAATCCCCCCACCACCCCTTTTTACTTTCTCTTACATTTACAAATTTGAAAAATATTAGTATTTTAGAATTTTTTTTATTTTATTTCTCAAACTATATCGAATTTTTTTTTTTTTTTGATCTGATTCCACCCAAGACCTTCAGGGTATGCTCAAAGGTAAAAATTAAACCTATTTTACCATTAGGATAGAGTTAAGGGACCACATGTTAAGGTATCTTAGTAAATAAACTTACAAAGTAAATAGTTTGTTAGCCCAGCAAAACGGCACACGAATATTGATGAGACAGGAACGCTAACTAACGTGTACAAGAGAAGGAATTTATAATAAACATAATAAAGAAATTTACATAAATGTGAAATATAGCCCTTGGCTTAAAAAAACAAAAACAAATAAACTGAATAACGATTGACAAAGACTAGTCCTAATTTAAATTTTACTAGCAGTCATCATTACTGCTGGTGACAATAATAAATAATATTGTTGATGAATGATTGTTGGCAGAATACCTTCTGAAATGGACCTAAAAATTTTCTATTAAAAATCAGTGACAAAGAATAAACAGTGCTTAAATAAATTTTGCAAGCTATGCAAATAATGATAATGAAAAATTTCAATTATATATATATATATTTATATCTTTATATTTTATATTATATATATATATTATATATTATATATATAATAATAATATATATATTATATATATATATATAATATATTATATATAATATATATTATATAATATATATATATATATATATATCCAGGCTGCGGGAGTCGGAGTCGGAGTCGTGGAGGCGGAGTCGTGGAGTCGTGGCAATTTTCCAGGAGTCGGCGTCGGAGTCGAAAATTCTGTGAAAGTGGAGTCGGGAGTCGAAAATTCCTGTGCCAGTGGAGTCGGAGTCGGAGTCGGAGTCGAAAAATTCTATGGGGGTGAGGGGAGTCGGAGTCGGAAGTCGGAGTCGAAAATTTATATTATTATTATTATTATTAATTATTTATTATTATTATTATTATAATTTATTATTAATTTTATTATTATTATTATTATTATTATTATTAATTATTATTATTTATTATTATTATTATTAAAAATGTTGTTATAATTTTAGGAAAGGGAAGTTTCATTTTGTTCCTTCCTTTTTTTGCAAATTTATATATATATTATATATATATACTATATATATATATTATATATATATATATATATATATATATTATATTATATATATATATATATATATATATATATATATAATGATATATCTATAATCATCAATCATTCTCCCTTTATTTTCAAGACTGGGGTAACGGTGCGTGACAATGCATCGGTAAGAAAAGTAGTAGAATAATTATGACACAAGTTGAAATAGAAAGTCCTAGCCTTATCGCCCCTCTTATGCCTAATTAGTGAGAACTCGTCTCAGTCAGAAAATCACCCTAGGGTTTCATAGTACCCGCGACGGAAGCCTCACTATGGCATATAGTCAGTGTAGGGTTCATTCCTTGCCCAGGTGGGCACAACCATACCCTCAACAAACCCCGCCATTTCTCTCCTATCATGCACGCTTTCCTTCTCGCCTCTGCAACTCACTTTCTCTCCTGCAGACTTCCTTTATGACATCAATCCACTTTTCTTCTCGTCTCCCAGCCGGTCGAAATCCAACACACTCACCACTATACATCGCTTAAACCAACCGACTATCATTGCATCTTTCCACATAACCAAAACTCCCTCAACGTCTTTCATTTATCCTTTCTTCACACCACATTAATTCCTCTAATTCATTCCTCATTTTTCAATTCTTCTCACACCAACAACGCCCCTAAAAATGTCCATCTGAACACTGTACCTTAGATCTATCCTCTTATTCACCCATAGTCTCCTACTATAAACATTAACACAGGTAATAACATACCCTCATGAAAGAACCCTAGAGCACTCAAGAATTAGTCCTTTACATTCACCACGATTTAATTGCACCAGCCCTTCCTGCCATTCACAAACTTTCCTACTACACTCTGCATCACTCGTTCCCTTTTCATCGAACATATATCCTAAATATTCTAAACTCAGAAACTTGTTCCAGCTGCTCAGCGCATCTAAACATAACTTCATACCGAGGAATGTCCTCACTCACAAAATAACCTTACTCTTATCACGTTTACTTTTAAATCGCCTCCTTTACACACTCTGCAAATCTCTCCTACCAATCCTCTCAAACTGCTCTTCAGATTCACTCCACAAAACCAAAATTCATCCGCATTTATAAATTGGGTAGCACCCTCCATCACCTCCATTCTCCATCATTCTAACACCATTTCCATGCCACCCCATCTCTAATTCTTTTATAACCCCATCCATGAGTACAATTGAATACAAGGAGACATAACAGATCCCTGCCTCCTCCGCTAATTAATATTATATATAGATAGTATATATATAATTATATAGATATATATTATATAATATATAATATATATATATTAGTATATATATATATATATAATATATATATATATATATATATATATATATATATATATATATATATATATATCGACAAAGTAATTAAGTATATGATTTTAACTTTTTAACTACACTTGAGACTGAAAGTATTAAACTGTTAATTTTATAATTGCTGTTTTATAATAAAAATAAAAATTATTTGCATTGTAATTACGTTATACATTTGTTTCCGAAACTGAAATATATTTGTTTGCAATGTGTTGCGCCAGCATCTTTATATCTTTATGGTACTTTACCGTATAGCATTTGGGGATTAGATTCATTGGAAAAGTGGTATATTTTTTAATTCTCAAAGCAAGCGAAAAAAAAATAGTTGAAACAAAAAAATGTTTTACTGTAACTCTGTAAGCACTTAGCTGAGTCAGAGTGGAAATTTTGAATTTGACTGCTGGAGTCGGAGTCGGAGTCGAAAATTTTTGTTTGAGTGGAGTCGGAGTCGGAGTCGGAGTCGAAAATTTTTGTTTAAGTGGAGTCGGAGTCGGAGTCGGAGTCGAAAATTTGTGTTTAAATGGAGTCGGAGTCGGAGTCGAAAATCCAAATTTGAATTTAAGGAGTCGGAGTCGGAGTCGGAGTCGAACAATTAATATTTTTATCGATCCGCAGCCCTGAATATATATATATATATTATATATATATTATATATTGTGAAGGATACGGAGTGCATGGAATCAATTTTTTATTCTTGGGGGTGAGCCACTACAAAAAGATTGGGAAACACTGCCCTATAATTTAGTTTATAGTAAAACTCTTTGCTCCGGCTCCGGCTCCAGCTCCGGCGGTGCCACCCCAATATGTTTTTCTTGCCCTGGCTCCGACTCCTGTTCCTATTTCCGACAACCAGCTCCGCAGCGTCTGTTTTAAAAACAAAATTATAATTTTCGCTTTCTTTATTTGACAACGCAATCGTATTTCCCTTCCTCAATCTTTGACATTGAGCACTGGCACTGGCACTCATCACAGAGCTTTTAACTAAAGATCCTTTTATAGAACTGAGTCCTTGTGTCAATAATTGAAGCAAAAACTTTCACTCTTCAATCTTCTTTCTTCCTTCTTTAAAGTGTTACCACAGAAAATCCGTTGGAAACCAAATGACCTAACTATGAATCCAATTGTCATTCTGTTTTGGCAAACATTAGCAGATGTCGTTCCTAAGAAACAGTTTCTAACGGATCTTGGCCCTATGCGGTTGAAACTCTCCTCTTTTGTAAATGACTTGTCAAGTAAATGGCGAATTCGATCTTTTTTAACAGTCGGGAAAGGAAATGTTGTCCCCTTTTTGTCGGTTCCACAGACGAGACAGACACGGGAACCAACGGTTCGAAGTCTGTGAACAGACAATAAACAGACCATAAACAGACAAACTGAAGTTTGTTTTAAAGTCGGTTCGGCGATGGATTCATTTGAAGAGGCCCGAAAAACAGGAACTTGTGGTTTGGGCCGAAGCAAAACGAATGGGGCTGTCAAGTAACGAGAAAGTTCAATTTAGTAAGGACTGTCGCAACCACAAGACAGAAAAGGGGAGTGGGCATTTTTGTGAAATTAACTTTTTTCTAATTGGCCCTGAAGCAGGCAGGGACACA
>JABUQX010058249.1:30000-35000 GCA_015478945.1 Trachelipus rathkii | reverse complement strand
CAGGCACATGAGGACTGTTTCTTTAAACACTCAGTATCTGATCCTGTTTGGTCAAAGAAGAGATATGAGTCAGGTCAATGTTCTAGGGTCACAGATGTTCCCGTCAGCAAGAAAAGAGTTCTTGAAAGTATATAAAGAAGCTACTTCGGCCCCGTACGGATACTTGCTGTGTGAACTTCACCTAGGAACACGCATAGAGTCCTGCTCCGCACTAACATTCTACCGCATGAGGTAGAAACTGTGTACATTCCTGAATAATGAGTAGTTTAGTTGTAAAGTATTTGCCTCTTATAAAAAGATTTAAAAAGCTGAAACCGGCTGAAAAGCGCAAAATAATCTGTGATGATGAGAAGTTCATCCAGTGTGTATGTGAACTCTGCTTAAATCTTATAAAGGGGAATGTTCCTTTAAACAGGCCTCAGAAGGTAAAGCTGCGTCGACATAGAAACACCATTAAAAAACTCTCCCGTAACATAAAGCATCTGAAAAATAAAAAGAAGGTGTTGCAGAAGGGGGGTGGTGTATTCCTACCTCTACTTTTCTCAGTTATTGCTCCTCTGATTACCAAGTGGATATCTTCATAATGAAGAAGGTCGCTGTATTACCGTTTAACGAGTATGAGAAAATGAAATGTAATACTACTTCATCGTTGCAGAGAGCCCACACTCAGCCTACACAACCACAGCCTTACGGGGTGTCATCCTCACTGCAATTTCCACCCTCAAATCATCAGCATCATTTCTCTCTAGAGAATCAACAACCTTTGAGTCCTGCACAAATTCATCAGCCAGCTCTGCCTTACAGCTTGATCGACCCTAAAGTTGAACAGATAAGCAATTACGAGCAAGAGGTGTATCGGATATTAAATTCAGACATTAACATCCATGAGAAGCGTATCTTATACCAAGATGCAATGCAGAAATTATTAAGTCTCAAGGATTTGCATCTAAAGGGACCACTAAATAAGTCTGACGTAAAGGAAACAATTTTGCCACAAGAAGTAAAACCTGAGATGAAGATAGAAGACAGCTTAAGAAATATCCTAGAGGAGAGCTTGCCAGCCAGGGCTCGCCGATCAGGTCTAACTCTCTATAATATTTTAAAAGAACAAATAGCTTGGAATGAGTTAGGCCAAATCATTATTGATGATGAGATAGTTAAAGGGTCAAACATTGTGGATTTAATAGCTGATCTCTCACGCGATTGGAAGAAGAGAGCTGTAACAGGATGGCCTACAATCAAGCAAGAGCTTCAGACTATAAATTTTCCACGCTCTTTAATCTTGAACACACGCAGATTAGCAGACTTGGATGATATTCCTAAAACGCCAAGGCCTGATTCTAGTCCTTCAGGCATGTCCTACGCTTCAGATAAATTCAAACGGGTGGTTAAAGGAAGAATAAGAAAAAAGCCGTACGCCAGTCTTAAATGGATTAATTCATAGTCACGCTGTGGTGATATTAATATTATTAATTCAATTATATATATATATATATATATATATATATATATATATATATATATATATATATATATATATATATATTTATTATATATATATATAATTTGATTCATTGTTCTAATTTGTTCACTTGTGAATGAATAAATAAATTCATCATATTAATCACTATGTTTTATATTTCCTTTTACCATATATATATATATATATATATATATATATATATATATATATATATATATATATATATATATATATATATATATATATATATATATATATATATATAAAATGTTTTTAATCATGCCAGTAGACACCATGGAGGCTAAGGAGGTGGTTGATAAGTATTATTACGATGTGAAGGAGCCTAATAGCTATGGTGGATTCACAAGGTTTGCCTCGAGGTTTCCGGACATTGGACGGAAAGAGTTGAAAGCATATCTAGAAGGTGAGGAGGCTTTCACTCTACATAAACCTGTTCGCAGAAAATTTCCTACCCGGAAAACCATAGCCCCCTGCCTCGATAGCGTATGGCAACTGGATTTATCCGAAATGGTTAAATACAGCTCGTACAACGATGGATATCAATACATACTTTTCACCATTGATGTGTATTCTAGATATTTATGGTTAAAACCTTTAAAAGATAAAAAGTCAGGTACTGTATCTGACGCGTTGAGAGAAATTATAGAGGGTGACAAGCGATGGCCAAGAATGCTGTGGACTGACCAAGGCAGTGAGTTTCTAGGCCATGAATTTCAAGAATTAGTTAAAGAGCACGACATGGGGTATTACAATACATTCTCAGTGAATAAAGCAGCTATAGTTGAACGAGTACAGCGTACTATCAAGGAGAAAATGCACCGGTACTTTACCCGCATGAACACTTTTAAGTATATTGACATACTACAAGACCTTGCTCATTCTTATAATAGATCGTTCCATAGAACTATAAAATCTACCCCTCTAGAAATGTCGAAAATAAACCCTACGATGGTGGATCATTCACAACGAAGAGTTAGGAAAATAAAGGATAATTCAGGTGTGTGCTTAGGCGATTATGTACGAGTCTCCAGACAGGCGGAAAGGTTTAGGAAAGGCTACGAGTCAGGATGGTCTACAGAGGTTTTCAAAGTTCACAATATTCGAGACTTCCCTTACGATGGCTTAAAATTATATTATTTGGAGGATTTATACGGTGAAAAAATAAAAGGAGGTTTTTGTAGCGGAAATACAAAAAAATACGCTTCAATCCTGAAAGTAATGTGTATAAAATTGAAAAGATATTAGGCTCGAAAGGAAAGGGACGAAATAAACAGTACTTGGTTAAATGGGTAGGATATCCTGACAAGTTTAACTCGTATATAAAAGCAAGTGAAATTAAGAATCATTAATCAGTATTCATTGAGACCATGGCGAGTACAGATCACTTCTATTTAACTCTGCCTTCATCGGCTTCGATGAATCTACATCCTGATAATAAGCTCTCAGACTTCACGACAGAGTTACTGAACCCTATTGACATTGAAAGAGACGTTTATGAAGTCGGGCTGTGTGAAGTGATATTAAATACAGATGTGGAAAATGTCCCACATAATCTTTACTGGATGAATGTTTACAGAAGTGTAGATTGTGTTGAAACTATATTGGATGTGAAGAACACAGGCGCTTTAAACCGTGTCACTATGGGAACAAGAGAATACTTTTATGAAAGAATTGTAATGAGGAAATCCTATTTTAAGTCAGTTCCTGCAATGTTCAGTTATTTAAATACGCTTTTAGCGACTAGTAATATGTGTAGAGATCTAATTTACAATACAGATATTCATCCCTCTGATGATGAAGTATTAATTACTTTGAGATCAACGGCAGGCATTAACCTTAGAGACATCGATGTGTTTTTCCTCAGGAGATCGTCATGGCAGCGGAAACACGTTCATGAACGTGAAGGTTGGTTAGATGTCCTCCATGATGTACCTACTATGCTGAAAAGGGTTATGAAAACAGTAGAAAACGAACATATAACCAAGGAAGAATTAATCGACGAGCAAGACAGGGTATTACATTATACTTGTATCACCTCCGAGATGCTCAAACATCCTGGGATGGCTTATGTTTACACTGATATAGTGGAACACCAATATGTGGGCGATACTACAGCTCCTCTGTTAAGGGTAGTTTATTTTCCTCAAGAGAGTAAGGTAATAACATTCCCAAATGTCCACTATCTCTCACTAGTGGAGTCATCAATCGGATCTATAGAGTGCATATAAAGGACGTGGAAGGTCGGCCATATCCATTTACAAGTGGCACATTGATGTGTAAAGTCCACATTAGAAAGAAACGTCCCCATCAGCTGTAAAATGATGGAACATTTTTTAACCAGAATTGAAAATCTCATCTATATGCTATTGGAATTCATTCAAGAAATAGGTGCCTCTGTAGGATATATAAGGGACATAATCAATTGCATTTTTTCATTCATTGGTATACTCTTGCAGTGTAAAGATAGTATAGGAAAGAAGCTCCAGTTACATAAGTAATAACCATGGAGAGAGTATTCATTGGATCGAGATCCCAGAGAGGATACGGTCTTGGAGGATTTTTCACTAAGCTATTGCGAAGCGCCATCCCCTGTGTTTAGAAGAGGGGGTGAATATCTAGGTAAAAAAGCTATAAGAACAGGTCTGCACACGATGCAAGATATAGCGACAGGAGCCAATCCTCGTGCTTCATTAAAAAGGCGGATTGCTGAGGTTTCTGATGAGATGCTCGATGATGTTAAACGCAAGATAAGACGTAAAATGACGGGACAGGGTAGGGCTAAAGTTAAAGGACACAGGAATGCCCCAAACAGGAAAAATCCAAAGACGAAGAGAGCTCTGAAGAAGAAGCAGAAGCAAAAGGCCGAGAGAAGGTCACAGTGCGGAAAAACCCTAAGGCTAAAAGGGTTAAATCTACAAAACGTATTGATGTATTCACCATTTAACTACTAGTTGGTGTCTTTAACTTCGTCTCTCGGCTAACATGTATATAAGTGGAGCACATATGAAGCTTTGTTCATTATTCGGCCTAGCACCGCACCAGCAAGATGCATTTCCTTCACCCTGCTAGTCCAGACTGCTGCAAATCCGAATTGGATCTCTTCTCGATGAATCCTACTCAGATTGAGTGACAGCAACTTCATCAGCATTAATCCCACCCATTCGATAACCAGCACTGACGTTCCTTTAGAGTTCAACATCCCCGGCACCTCAGACCAGTATCTAGATCCATCTAATGTATTTCTATATTTTAAAACGAAATTGACAAACCCCGATGGTACAGACCTTCCTACAGGTGACGACCACATAGTGTATACAGAGTCGAACTTCCTATATTCCTGTTTTAATCAGATTGATGTTTACCTCAATGAAACTTCGCTAGGGACTTCAGCAGCTAGTTATCCTTATAGAAGCTACATAGAACATCTACTGAACTTTTCTGATGATGCTA
The DNA here is from genome assembly GCA_015478945.1 of Trachelipus rathkii. Lineage (NCBI taxonomy): Eukaryota > Metazoa > Arthropoda > Malacostraca > Isopoda > Trachelipodidae > Trachelipus > Trachelipus rathkii. The sequence continues at coordinate 30,046 of JABUQX010058249.1, read as the reverse complement.
AACAGTCTCATCTTCAATCATGTGGTTTTTACAGCTTCAAAGATGA
>JABUQX010058249.1:0-15000 GCA_015478945.1 Trachelipus rathkii | reverse complement strand
AATAACACGGATGTAGAAAGCAATTTGTGTAGTTGTGTGAGTGTGTAAGTGTGTGTGTAGTATGGTATTGATGGTGGTTGACTGTGGATGTTTAATGTTGGTGAGAGAGAATATGACAGAGATAAGAATAGAGAGTAGTTACGTAGATGGAGAGAGAGATGACTGTGAGGTTGAAGATTAGTGTGTAGGAAAAGACACATAAGCTTTCAGTCATTGGGTATATATGAGATGAAAGCGCGCTCTAGTGTATGTGGTGAACAGTTGATATTCGTTCTTTTTAGGAAATTGATAAAGTTATACTGAGATGAAGAGCATACAACGGTTGAGTTGGTTATCTTTTGGTTCATGTGCACGAGTGTGTGGAGAGAGGACGTAAGTTCATCTTAGTAATTTATGTAGTCATATCGGGTTATAATGGCGTAAGTCAGTACGATTTATTTTGATGATGATGAGTAGATGTACTATAGCGATCATTTAGAAGTAGCTGCTGAAACTGTCTTATTTTGTCTCAAGCATATCCGTATTTTGTGGAAATATTTTGAGCTATCTATATCGAATCTGTGATCTTAGATGGTTAAATTTGTGACAGCGATCTAAGGCGTGTGGTAAATTCAAAGGCTGTTGCGTTACAGAATTTAGACCATCGTAATTTAATATCTAGAGTATGAGTACTGAAACTAGTACTGTAACTGACATTGTACAGAGTATGGGAAGATGTGAGTTTTTAGCGTTATATAGATAATTAGGATATTAAATAGATTAATAACATATAATGTTTATAGATTTCTAGTCGAAAGTATATATGATTATATGGTCAGTATCTCATAATTGATTATAGATTGTATTTTAGATTAAATCTCTTAGTATACCATGATTAGGATGTAATTTTATAATTCTTAGATATCATTTTTATTATTAATAGTTTAATATATATTTATAGGTTTTACTTTGCTAATTTAGTTACCAAAAATCTATTCAGATTTTAAACCACGTAAAGGATTTAAACATAAATTTAAAAATATTCCAACATCTTAGAATGTGAACAAAAGACATTCACTGTGATAATAACACATTCTGTCATTTGTTTGTCAGTGTAGATAACTTGTATGTGTGTGTGCTCTCGTTGTTGATATGGGTTGTTGTAGAATGTCGCTGTTCTATGTGTTTGTGTGTGTGTGTGTGTGTGTTGGTTGTTAGTGTGATATAGACTTTCGTGATGGCACTTTTGCAATTTCGATTTTTACCGTTGAAAGTCAAGAAGAGTGATCAGAGACATATGATTTTCCTGTTGCATTTGAAGTCGAGTTGATATGCATTGTTATTGTTACTACTAAAGATTGTGTACTATCGCACAATTGTACACTATTTAAGATTAGCTTAGACAGAGATGACTGAGACTGTGAAGTAGAGTAGTGGAGAGTGGAGAGAGACTGATTGAGGTCATGGGTACTGACTGGAGAGGAGCAGTATGTGAACTGTGAGAAGAAGAAGATTGTATATTGCGCAAGCAGAGAAGAAGTATCAGCTGCATATAGAGTGATACTCGTTATCTAACGATTTCGTCGTCACGTATTTTTCTTTCTTAGTGTCCATTCATATGCATCTGTCTGATCTAAATATAATATCTTCGTTATCATATCTAATATATATTAATATCTCTCGAGAAATTTTTCATAGGCTTCTTATCTCTCTTTTTACTTCTCACAGGATATTACGCGTATATACAGATCTTGTGAACTACACATAACTGATCTAATGGTCTGTTGCGGCTGGCAGAAGTTCTTTCTTCTTCTTTTCGATGTCCTCTACTCTCGTACTACTGTGTCTCGTTCTCTAATGTTTTACTCAGTTTTACGAAATATTTTTATTATCATCTTATATTTGCGTCTTCGAAGTTTGAAATCTATCTATAGTATATTTAATCTTTTTAGATCATAGCAATTACCGTATAACCTCATATATCGTAATATATAGTCCCGTTACTTATTATATAATACATATATATAATACATAATTTCCTAGAAATGTACATTGCTGCAACTTAATATTATGATTTTTATGTATAATTAATGAAATTTAATGTATTATTCTATAGTAAGCGCTATTTAATTTATAACGATAATTTAACAAACTTAATAATGAATAGTGGACTACTAATAAAGACTGTAAAATCTTATTCAATACCCATATTTACAGAAAATTACTAGATTTACGCGCCAAATTTTCTTCGTCTCTATTCCCTATTCAACAAATATTTTCTCCTATTACTTATTGTATTTATTTCATTATTTATTTATTTATATTTATTATTTATTTTTATTATTTATTATTGTTATTATTATATCTATATAATATCAATTATTAATTTATTTATAATATATTATACTTCATATTTAGTATATTAATTTATTTAATTATTTATTTTAATTATTATAATTTATTATTATATTTTATTTTTATTATTATATCTACATTATTTATATTTTTATTATTCTATATTTTAAAAGTGTAGGTAGTAATCTTTATACTATTATTTTATACTTACTTCCTTTTTTGTTGTTATCTTAGTATAATCTATTAATTTGAGTCTATTTTTAGCTTCATAATTAATTTGATTAGTTATTACAAGTAATCTGGTATTATATTATATATAATATATACTATATTATAATAATCACTTAAAGCCTTGGTATTATATAATTATAATTATTATATATATAGTATTATATAATATTATAATTATATATATACTATGTACATAAAATGTCAAAATTTAATAATATATTTATATATTATCTATTTATGTATTATATATTAATTATATTTTGATTATATATATACTATATATATATATATATTATATATTAATTATATATATTATTAATTATAGTATTATTATTTATATTAATTATATTACTATAATATATATATATATATATTATAAACTATATTATATACTATTATTACTCATTCATGATTTGCATGTTGAAAGAGAACAGTAGTGTAAGAATAAATAGATATATCTCATTTAAACATATTAATATAGATATAATATATATTAAGTTATATTATATATATTATTAATATATAAATAAGAAATATATTAATACTTATATAATTATATATATCTGATTCCTATTAATAATTAATTATATCTATTATAATATATATCAGTATCATTTAATCTTCATATGACTATACTATACATTTGAATATACTACTAAGCACTAGTCAAGATCAATCTTCTCTATATCATCAACAAATGTCTCAATATAAATATGATAATTAATATTTCATCACTTATTATTGGATTTTGTATGCTAAATATTGTAAGAAGTATATCTGTGCTTTGTTGAGATAGATAGTTTAGGATTAGAGAAGGGAGTAAGTCTATAAAGGGGATTAGTAAGTTGCATAATGATTGCGGAATTGGGAATTGTGGATTAAGGACTTAATTGCGAGATGAATTTTAAGGGACGATATTGCGTTAACTTGCAGTTCCGACTTTAACGTAGATATTGGTATCACTGCATTCGCGCAGGGTTTTCTTTGGTTATCGCAATTGGGAATTGCGGATTGTATTGCGGAATTGCTGTGACTTAAATTAGGGGGGCTGACACCTTGTTATATATAAGAATTAATGATATTATTAGTAGGTCGAGCGTATAGTTTGAAGGCGGATGTTATAATGTGATTGGATTGATGTTATATTTGTGCTGAGGCAGAGCATGGGGTACTGGAAACCCAGAGAGTGATAAAAATAAAATTAGGTAGGTTAAAGATCATAGAAATAGAATCTTTCTATGTGAGGTAATAAGTAGGAATGAGAGTTTGGTCATAGACTACGATGATAAGAAATGTCAATATAGGAGTTAGAAATTGGCGAATTCTTATTAGTTAAGTTTGTGGTATAAGTTTTCCATTGTGGCCCACCTGCTAGCCAAAGGGATATTAATCCCCATAACATCTTTACGTATAGATGGATCATGAATGCACATGATGGTAATACAGTCAGTACTGGTCTCACCGAATTAGCTTAGTTCTAGGGTGGTAGACTAGTCTATTCATTATCTGAGTACTTTATTTCTATATCGTATAACGAGCTATACTTATATTATCTTCGTATAATATGACTATGTAAAAGGTAATATCTATAGGGGGCACGTATTATATGATCTGGGGTAATATTTTTATATTAATTTATTCTCTCGGTTTTCAATAATAGTCGACGTGTGCTCTATTATTTGAGGTGGAGAGTTCTTTTAAGTTCACACTCCTTATGCTTAAAAATTGCTAGGAATAATCATATGGCTTGTACATTTCACAGTGAGAATTAGTAGACAGGTCATACGTACCTGGTCGCGCGACAACTTTTATTCTTTGCACGCTTTGAAGAGACGCTTTAAAAGAATTTTACCCCTATTCATTGAATTGTGTGTGATTATTAGTGTATGATTGAAATTTTTTGAGTTATTCCAGTTACTTGTTTTAATGAATGTTTATATATGTGGACATAATTTGGTTCGGTTTCTGAATTGCACGAAAAAAGACTGAATTTAGAAATACTCTTTTAGAATAAACATTAAAATTTTCTTTAAATTGTAGATTTTTATTTTTACTACTATTTATATTATTCTGAAATGTTATTGTTATTTGGTCACTTTAATATTTATTTTATTGAATACAATATTAGAGAAAAGTTATCCGTCTGATTTTGGGGAAGACAGGTAATGGGGAAGAGGGTAAATGAATGAAAGAATGAAAAAGTTAAAAATATATTTTGATTTTCTTATATTTGTTATCGGTATTTTATTACTACATTAATCATGATTGAAAAATCAATCAAATAATCCTTACTATTACTTATTAATTATTTATATACTATTGATGTAATTAATTTTTTAATAGATCCAGGAGCTATTTTAAGTATGAATAATCATAATTTGGTGAGGCAAAATATAAATTATATAAATAATTTATAATTGACTTATTACATATTATTTGAATTTTAGATGAAAATTTTGATATTCCTGATGAACAAATTTATACTAAACATAAAACGTATTAATATTGTTTTTCCTCATAACTTTTAAAAGTATTAAATTGAATACAATTATAATCTTATATTTTTTATATTTTTATTAATTAATTAATTGATAGTGATTTTTATGTTGTATATATTTATTTTTATTGTTTCGATTTAAATTATATATTCCATTTGTGGGTAAATAAATATTATAATGTAAAGTAATTATTATCAATAATTTACTATAATGTTGATGGCTTCAACAGATCACAAAAGGAGATTATAACACGAATGACCCTTTATGGAGAATCATTTGATGAGTAATTCTTAATCTGAGGTACATCTATTTTAAAGGAAAATACCTTTAATAAATTTCCTAAACTTATAAATATATTGATTTAAAGATTATATATTTATATTAAGAGTGGAATTATTTAAAATGAAGATTCCTGTCTCTATATTTATATCTCACACGGTTATTAAACTACAGCTATTTGGATGTAACTTATATATATATATTTATATATAGTTATAATACTTTAATATTTAATATATTATATATTATAATATTATATATAATATATATAATTATTTTATTATATATATTATAAATATTTATAATATATATATATTATATATATATATATATTATTATAATGAGTATAGTTCGAAGACAAGATAATGTATTCCATTTTGATGTGTTTTTTCGAATGATCGTAAGATTTATCGGATTTGTTGTCCACCCATATTTTTTAAAAATAATGGTTTGTTCGAAACGTAAAAGAAGAGAAGGGAATTTTTCCATTAATAATTATTCAATGAAATATTTGTTTATATAGTTACGTTATTTTATTTGAATTGTGTTATTTTAATAGATTTGCTGAAATTGATAAAATTGAACATTTGAAATATATAATTATAATAAGTATATATAATATTTATATATAAATATTAAGTATAATATATATATATATATAATTATATTAATTATTATATAATTTAATTTGTATATGATTTTATTGTATATGAATGGTGATATCAACTATGATTAGGATATTATATATATATAGTTAAGATAAGTATGTTTTTAGATAATATAAATTAAATTAAGTAAAGTAATAATAATTTGGGGGGAGATTATATATATGATATTTATATATAATGAGTGATAAAAGGTATAATATTAATTATTATATAATAATATATATATATTATACTATATATATATATCATAATAATATATATAATATATTATTGATTATATATATATAAACTAGTTACATACGCGCTTAGGGGGCTCAGAGCGACGGTGGAACAGAGGGGGGGACGTTCTTCATACCCGAGGGGAGGGGGGGAAGACACACCCGGGACATCATAATACAAAAGAGCGGGGGTTGCGAAGACACTCCCGGAAGGGGAGGGAAGTGTCTCTATCGGTTCTCTGGAAAGTCACCGAGAGACCGCTCCTGCATCGGGGTCTACCTTGGAGTACGCATTTAGTTTTAAAAAGAAAAAATATTTCTTTTTTACCTAATGGGTACCCAAGGGGTAGAACGCCGATGTAGAGAGTGGGATCTTCGGCTTGGCGGGGAATGCCAAGGGGTAGGAATATTTCACTCCTCGGGAGGGGTCTCGGGACCCAGATTTTGGATTGTGGGGTGTCGGCGGGGGTTCACTCTTGCGCCCTCACCCTATGCGGATATGAGGAAAGACGGTACCCGCATCTGTATCGGAACGTAAGGCGGTTCGAGCCCCTCTGAGGCGGTGTAGATATTATCAACCGTAACTGATATAGGAAACTGGTCTAACAAGTGTAATGGGCTATAAATGGTATAAACATCTACCTAATTAGTTTAAACTTATATAATATTGACGTATTATATTATATATATGCCCCATACTTGGAGGACCTGGTGGATTATAGATATTATATATAATATATATATTATTTATATATATATAATAATATATATTATATATAAGTATTTTATAGAGTAATATATACTTATATAATAGTATTAATTATAGTTCTATATAATTAGATATAGTGCCCCAATAACTGGGTCTGTATTTAATAAATATATATAAATATATTATAAATATTAATATAAGATTATGTATATATATAAGATATTATATATATATAGACATTATATATATATATTTTTCCGCATAGCAGAGAACACTACTGTAATTTTTCTATATAATAATGTAAAATATATATATTATATATATGTAAACATCGTGGAAGATAATATAATATTATATAGTATATATAATATAGTATATATATATATTGTATTAATATATATATACATTAACATTAACATATAAATTATGCTTGCAAGTACATTGATCTTATTATATTTCCTAGAAATTCTACTTGCAGGTACTATTATCTTATATTATATATTGTATATTTATATTAAATATAATAATTATATATATATATTATAATTAATATATTTAATTACTATATATTATATAAATTAGTATATTAGTATATTAATACAATTAGGTAAAAATCAAGATATTTTTCCAATATATGTAGGATGTGTGCATAATAAGAAACATTTGCTTTTCAAATAAGACATTTATTTTTCTTTATAGAGTTTTTCAGCATATTGTAAATTCTTACAATTTTTTTTCAATTTTAATAAATCTAAGCAGTTATTGAGAAATTTAGTTGCAGTTTCAACATGGTCTCAGTTTTAGTTGTGATTATTCATGTTAAGTTTTGTTCTTTATATTGAATTATTACTGTTAGAATTACCATCTTTCTTTTGCTATGTGAATATAGTGTAAATTTAAAATAGAGCCGAAGATGTCAGAATTTCCTTATTTTAAACGCAATCTAATTACAATTTAAGAAAGAATTCAACTCGTATTTATTAAATAATGTATTATGAACAAGAAACTAACTTTTTTTTATCTTAATTTCATTATTTAAGATTAGTATAAGTTATATATATATATTTATATATATATAAGTAAATTATAATATTATAATATTTATATTATATATTATTATATATATTTAATTATATATAATTAATTATTTTGATACACTTGGAACGTTGACTGGTGGGAATTTATATATAATCGATTATTTTTCTTGAAATTCGTATTTTACACAATTTACTTACGGAATTCTATAATTTATATATATATTAATATATATTTTTATATATTAATATATATATTTATTATTTATTATATATTATAAATAATATATATATTAAATATATTATATATATATAATTTAATTATTATATTCTATATAAATTATATATATTAAATATTATATTTTTACATGAAATGTAATTGATATGAACTAATTTATTTAAATGTTTAGCGATTTGGCAAAAGGTGAAGCAGAGAAAGTGCGTCTAAATGTTTCAAACTTTTTGTATGAAAAGTAAAATGATGTATTAAATAAAGCTTCGCATAATTGGAACTTAAAGCAAATGACATCACTATAGATTTTGACATAATGAAAGAGATGTAGGTTGGAAGTAATAATTTGATATGTCTCTTTAGACTGCCCCAAAGAATGATGATCTCCAGGCATTAAAATTATATAAAGATTTGATATTGTAAGATACGTATAATGGTGTCTGGTAAGTGAAGTGAATGAGAGAAAATATTCCAGAGTTGTTTGAAGTAAATGGGAACAGATTTGCGATTTGCGCGAAGAGAAGAAATATGAATGAACTGAGTTTTTGAAATACTAATACTATTAATGTTAATTATATTCAGTCAAGTGTATTTGATTTTCCCGATTAATAATAATGTTAATCTATAAACATTGATAAAGTAAAAATCATTCGTCATATTAAAATTGAAAATTAATAATATATTTAATTAAATAAATAATTGAATGATAAAATAAGTTTAATAAAATTATATAATTCAATAGATTAAATTTATATAATTATAATTATTATATATTAGTAATATTAAATTAAATAGGTAATTTTAATATAAAAATATAACGTATATTAATTATTACTATTCAGTAAGAGAAAGAAAAGATTTAGGAGATAGATATAAAGATAGTAGAGGTAGAGTTTGTAGAGATAGTAGAGATGGGGTTAGAGATTAGAAATAGATTTTGCAAAGATAAGATAGGAGGAAATTGAGAAAAAAGAGAGAGAAGGGGAAGAGAATTCGAGGGGATTTTGAGGGAAGTGGGGAGAGGAAAGAAGAGAGAAGTAGCGGCAGGCTTACGAATTTTGTCACGTTTTTATAAGAAGGTGGGGATTGAAGATTATCGAGTGCATATCTTACTTTGTTATATCACATGGTAGATTTTCTGATATTAAGCAAAATTTGATGGAAGTGTCTTTATGAAGGATAAATACGCAATGCTAAGAGTATATATACAGAAGATTAGAGTGCGGGGACGTGTAACTTTGAATAAGAATACTTCCATTTAGATGAATATATATTGCAATAAGTGCGATAAATGGAATTGATATACCCTTTGTTCGTGGATGATAAAAACGTTGGTGTTAGGGAGTGGTTGTAGGAACCTTGAAATATGTTAACTTAGGGGGATGATTACTGGTGGTGATAAATGAGCGGGTACTGTTGTGGGTTTGATTGGGTATTGCTTTACATGAGTGAAAAAGAAATAAGGTATTTTATACTATTGGAGGTTTGATTTCGAATACAGAGATAGAGAGTAATAAAATAGAGTAAGATGGAGGAAAATTTAAAGAATGGTAAAGCGTATATATCGATAAATGAATTGTTTGGCACTTAGAATGATAGTAAAGGTAGGATGAGAGTTTGTTGATGTAATATAGAAAGTTGTGTAGACATTAGCTTTTGAGGCGTTCGTTGAAAGAATAACTGGTGGACAAGAGAGAACTATAAGATATAGTTGAGGTTTGTTTTGCCCGGGTATATGTAAGGCGGAGAAGATTTTAATATGCTTCTAATTGGTTGGCAAGGATAGTGTAGTCGGAGATTGTAGAACTAGGAGGAATGTTGGAGCGCAGGAAACAAAGAGGTGCTTTTTTAAGGTGTGTTTGATTTGGGTGAGTAGAGATATACAGTTGCAGAAGTGAAGAAGATGTTTAGAAAGATACAGGAAAATATAGTTGTATTTAGGGTGTTATTGATTTTTATAGGCCTTTGTACTGAGGGCGTAAAAGGGATCGGTAAGATGAGGAGAAGGCCCTGTGGCAGGAATTATGATATACGGGTGTTGGTGGTAGGCTATAACTGATAGATAATGCGAGTATGTATGGTGTTGATAGGGAGCGGTGGTGAAGAAAAATGGAGTGGAAGAGTAAATGTTTTATATATAATAGGAGGGAGTGAGGCAGGAAATGTAAAGTTAAGTGTCTCGGGTGACTATTTAATTTCTAATATGAGAACGAGGGATGAAAGAAATATATGAGGGGTGTTAGGATGTCTGCGTCGGAGAGAATGGAAGGAGAGTGGGGGAATGCTGCTTTTGTCCGGATCAGAGGGCTGATACTGATGAATTTGTTTTTGGCTGGGGCGAATTTGAAGAAATTAAGATAGAGATAGAGAGAAGAAGTGTGGTGGAAGGGGGAATTTGGGAAGGGTTTTCGTAAAAGGGGGTTGAAGCAATTGTTGGAAAGAATTGGGAAGAGTGGAATAGTGAAGGGTAGCAAGAGAGTGAACAGTGGAATTCACGCCACGAGAACGTATTGGAATATATGTTATGTGAGTAACAATGGCGAGTGTCTTGGTTATTCCTGGGTTTTTAAAATTCTATCTTTTTGCTGTCAATGGTTTGGATCTTTCGGAACTGCATAAATTGAATCTGTCGATTCGATCTGCCTTTGACTTGTTTGTAGGATATCGTTAGGTGGAGGATACAGATGAGTTGTTTGAATCTATGAATATATGACTACTTATATTAGACCAGGAATTATAGTCTTTGTTTGTTCCGATGTGAATATTATAGAGAAGGGGGTGTTAGGATGTGACAAGGAATTTGACAACATGAAGTGAGCGTGTAAAAGAGGTTGGAAATGTGATGGGTGAGAAAAGGTTTGATGAGAGGATATAAAAGTATATTAGATATTAGTCCAAGTGGGCAGAATGGACCGGATGATAGTTACGGTGTGGTTAGTGGATTGAGTGTGATGGAATATTCGCGGACGGCTGAGCTAAAAGAAGTGAATTAAAGTAAGAAAAAAGGAGTGGCTTTGATCAAGTGACTTTGGTCATATGAAAGAAGTGGTGTATAATATTGTGAATGCTGGTGGTTTTTGTGATGGGTATGGTTGTTGGTATGGCTGACTCTGGGGATTGGAACCTTAATTTGAAAGGGAACTAAGTTTTTGTCCAGTGTAGAGGGTGTGGGTGAACACAGCCTATAGTGGATTTTTTGGTTGATGAATTCGTCTCAGTTCTCATATACGTTAAGGGAAAAAGGAGAAGTAGGGTGCTTTTGTTGGGACTTCGTCATGTCCTTTCTCTTTCCAGTTTCAATTTTTCTTATTCTTTCCTCCTTCCTGAATTGGAATTTTGTGGCACTGTCAGCTATTCGTACAACATCTTTGCATCTTCTAAAGGCTGCTGTCCCATTTGTGAAGATGACGAGAGGACTACACAGAAGAAAGATTATTTTTCACTTAATCTGTGTTACTCTTTGGACATCTCACGTTAATAATAGTATTATTATTTGCATAATAACAGATATGATCAACGAACACTAATTTTGACAACTAAATGGGAATAATCACTGAAACTGCACACTTGTATAGTATATACATATAATCATTAATCTACAATATATAAATCATAATACATAACTAGATATATATAATACTGGTAGGTATATGGATATCATTTGATACATACTTTGCTGTGTTATCAATTACAATATGTTCCGGTAAAAACAACATACGGTAAACGTCTGAGAATTCTTCGTACCTGAGTAAAAATTACACCAACAAAACCGAGGAATTGTTCTGTAATTGTAGCTACGTCCTATTGAACAAACATTTTATATTACCTATTCACGTACTTGTTCGCTGTGGATGGAATTTTTAGTGCATCGCAGCAATTAAAAATTTAAAAGGTATGGAACAAGTAATATATTTCATGTTTTTACATAGAAAAATATGTCTTGGTAAGAAGAAAAATAAATTTAGTTTGAATTCGAAGTTGAAGGTTACTAAAATTTGAAAGGTAAAAATAAAAAAAAATTATGTATTTAATTTTTTAATAGTGTTGTTTTGGTATTTTTTTATTTTTTTTTTTTATTTTTTTTTCTATTTTATCATATGTAATTTGGGCTATATTATCAGAATCATACCAACATTAACTAACGCTGTATAAAACTATAGCATTATATATGTGTAACATATATCTAACACTCATCACACACATATAGCCTCAATAACTCAGTTTCATCTATATCTACATTAGCTTTAAATCCATGTCGGCAGTTGAGGTCCTCCTCATTCGACCATCTCTGAATTTGGCTAAATTTGGAACGCAAGCCTTTGAAATCACCTTGATGTGAATATATAAAGATCATCACGGATATATAAGTAACCACCTTATTATGATAATATGTAGCTATATCAAAGTTATATAAAGCGATCAAATATTATTGTATGATAACAAATGACTTATTTAATAAAGGTGTGTGTAAAGTTATTACGGACATAGCCGTAATAAGTGAAATATAAGTTAAATGTTTTATACATCAATTAACAGTCTTTAATGAAAATACTAAAATTTTTATTTGGGTGAAGGAAGAAGTTTATTCAAGTACTAAATTTTTTGTTGGGATAATGCGTCTAGCGAACTAGTTTTTACGCGTTAATATGAATTCAATACTAGATTATTCAGGGTTTAAAGTGCATGTGATTAGGTCGTTTAGAAGTCTTTTTTGAAAAGATAAGTGTCGGGTCATAGGATGTTAGTAAATAATTTTGTATGAATTTTGAATTTATTGTAATGCTTTTGCTTGTACAATTATATTTTAATGAAAATACTAGATATATTTGAATATTTACTATGTGTATATATTGGTTATTATATAATTGGTTAAAAATTATTTTAAATTCCATTATTTTTTAATTTTATAATGGTTTGTGTTTAAATTAATCAAAGCTAATAGTTATCAATACCCAATAAGAGCTGCGAGGTATGACCGTAATAACTATGTACCTAACTAACCAAACCGGCTTCATTCACCATTAGACACATCTATTATAATAGTAATCATAAGCGGGCTACTTAAATGCAAAAAAATTTCCAAGCCGTATCAACCGTTAATTGTTAAAATTACGATAACGGAGTGAAAAAAATTAATTACATACTAATTTATTATCATCTCTTATTTTATTTGCAATGATAAATCATACGTCATAACTCACAAGTTATAACGACAATAATATAACTCATAACAATGCTATCTCTTATCTACTCTATATACTCTCTATATATTATCTATATCTATATTAATCTATCTATTCATCCACACATATTAACCATAACTGACACAACTATATTAACATCAGACCTAACCTAACTAATAGTATATCCTAAATTACCCTCAATAGCTATGTCTATCAACATTTACAGATTCGTTAGAAGAGCAGATTTGCTTCTCTGCTCTTTATAGGTATAATTCTTGTTTATGAAAGTGTGATTGTAAACAACGATTTAAAAATTACGTCTAATTTTGTTTATTATGCACATTAAATAGAACAACTTTAAAAACTTACCTCATAATTTCTACTTGTTCATTAACTTTATAATAGGGTGTGCTCATAATTATTTAACTGCTTAAAAATCTTAAATAGAAATCTGGCGTTGAATCTCGAATGATGTAAGGATAATTTTGACCATGATGGAGAGCAGGGAAGCGATAATCGCGCCCCAAATGCAAATATAGCAAGCATTACAACGCGATAAATCAACAGTGTCACCGATCTGTGGGTACAATTCTGAAACTACGGTTGTATTGCGAATGTGGTACTTAGAACATGGAATGCGAATCGCAACGATAGATATTGTTTTCGAATATTTTTTGTTTTTTGTTCTCTTGTTGTGATCTGTTTTGGGAGCGGAATAACTAAGAATCACAAGTATATATACACACTCAGACTCTTCTCAAAAAACTTTTCGAACGATAAATTCGAGTAAAGAGGCTAATATAATTGAACGTAAGTCTAACGTAAAAGAGAAGTAATTCGGCCTTTTATTAGGCTCTCACAACATTATAAAATCTGGAGGATACACTCTGAAGGAAAGTGTAATCCACGTGGTCACCGCGAAACCGTCTATTGATAACTCCTTTATATATGTTTAGAATATAAGAGACATTATCTTTCGTTTCTTTCAAGGACTATTGTCTAATGAAGCTATTTACTCTTAATGGTCATTTAGACTAGTTTTAGTGGATGTCATTAATTATGCGTAAAATGAAGATATAAAATAACTTATACATTAGAATTTGTGGTTCTATAAAGGTTTTATATAAGTTTTATAATACAAGGATAGGTTCTAATCTTTAACCCACCCTTTTATATAAAGAAACTCATATAAACAGTATATATTTTATTATTAAGTCAATCTTTTCCTTCAGTTAATTTTATTACTATACTTTATAATATATTTATTATACAATTACTATTATTTATATAGTTAGGCGTTAGTATAGTAATCGTTGCTTTGAACTTCAACGTTATCGAAAAAGTTTCTTAAATAGGATATATATTCAAATACAATATTTTTAATAATAATAATATATATAATAATAAACTATAATATAATAATATATATTATATATATTAGAAATTGACACTCCCACCCACAGCTCAACTTTTTATGTTCTGGTTCCTAATAAAGAGCGGACTCACCAAACAAAGGACATCATCATCCCCAAAAGAGGACAAAATACTGCCTCTACAGCGCCAAAATGCACGATGTTTCTGAATGAAAGCGAACCATATAAATAAGGAGCCCGT
>JABUQX010058248.1:32500-33719 GCA_015478945.1 Trachelipus rathkii | reverse complement strand
AGTGCCAATAGCAGTGCCAATAGTGCCAGGCGAGTGCCACATATGCCAGTGAGTTGCCCACAGGCCAGTGAGTGCCCATAGTGCACTGAAGTGCCACTTTTCAAGCCTTTTCTAGCCTACCCTGATCATAGAATAAGCCCTAATAGGACCCTAAGACAATCCTCCGGTGATGATGGGCAACTCAAAGTTGAACCGTACAAAGTGAACCGTCAAAGTACACCAAACAATAAATCGAGCATCAACAAAGGTGCCATCAAAGCTGAGCATCAAAGTTGACCATCAAAGTTGAGCCATCAGAAGTTGAGCTATCAAAGTTGAGCCATCAAATTTGAGCCATCAAAGTCAGCCATCAAAGTTTGAACCATCAAAGCTGAGGCCTCAAAGTTGAGGCATCAAAGTGAGGCATCAAAGCTGAGGTATCAAAGCTGAGGCCTCAAAGCTGAGGCATCAAAGCTTGAGGCATCAAGTTGAGGCATCAAAGCTAGGCCATCAAAAGCTGAGGCATCAAAATATCGAAGGAAAATAATCGGAACCAATAATCGAGTTGACAATGTGTGTTTTAATGAACCTGGTGTTTGTGTGTGTGTGTGTGTGTTGCGTAAGATGTAAGTTGTCTATGGGTGGTGTAAGATGCTATGGGTGGATGAAGTGTCTATGGGTGTGGTTGAAGTGTTCTAAATGCATAGTTGTGTTGTTTTTGTGTGTGTGTGATGTGTGAGTGTAAGTGTAGGTGTAGGTGAGTGTAAGTGTCTATGGTGAATGTAAGTGTCTATGGGTGGGTGTATGTATCTAGGAGTGGGTGTATGTAATCTCGGTGGCGGTTGGTGAGGCGTGCGGTGGTGTATATAGGGCGTGGGTATGTTTCTAGGTATGTTGTGTGTGTCTATGTGTTGGTGTGTTTGTGTGTGTGGGTTGTAGGTGTGAGTGTAAGTGTCTATGGGTGGGTATATGCGTGTATAAGTAGGCTAGCGGGTTTTGGTGGTGTTTGTGTATGTGTTATGAATGTGAACTCGCTTTAATTACAGGACAGGTACATAGCTCAGGTTAGGACAGTTACCTACATGAGCTTCAAGTCTAGACCAAGTACCTACGGCAGAGTACCTGCATTTGAGTTCGATTTAATCCATTTAATCCCTCATTTACCTTTATGAAAGATCAAAATAATCGATACAAATATCGTATCGATACCAAAATAATCGATGCCAAGCAGTGAAAGGAG
>JABUQX010058248.1:0-27500 GCA_015478945.1 Trachelipus rathkii | reverse complement strand
CTTTTCCAAACCCAAATAGTTTAAGGCCCTACGGGAGAGTTAGGACTCGAGCGTTTGATGACTTAATCTCGTCGCAGACGAAAGATTACGTCAGCGCGTGAGCGCGCACGTGCGCATACACATCAGTCTCTCTTATTATTATTAGTATTTTATTAAGCTTTTATTTTATATTATTTTATATTCGAAGTATGATTTTGCATTATTATTATTATTATTATTATTATTATATTATTATTATTAGTTACAGATCGAAGATATCAGATTTCGAAAGGAGAAACTGATATCTGAGTGTCGGAAAACGATTCCTGTAAAAGGAATCGATTTTTTTACGCCACTCCGAAACTTTGCCATATACCGCCGTGTTGCTCCTTCGCATGCCGGTTCTGAGTCCAATATATATCTACATGGGGTTAGAGTTATCGTATTGGGTTAGAATGGTGATGTTATGGTTATATTGGGTTATCTCAGATAAAGACTCATCGTAGACGAAGATTTTACGTACCCCTTGCGTCACCCCCGTAAGGGGGGACCTACCCCCTTCATACATTAAATATTGACGTTAAGAAGACTGAAAACTTTTGAGGACAGGTAGAGAGGTTGGAGTCGGAGACGGGAGTTGGAGGTTGGATTCCGGCTTCGGAGTTCCAGGGACCCCAGCCTGACGGGGTCCCAGTTTGAAAAAAAAAAAGAAGAAATGCATGAATGGAATGCAAAACAGAGGGAGAAGAAGAAGGAGGAAAGGAAGAAGAAAGGAAGGAGATAGAAGGAGAGGAGGAAGAAGGGAAGAAGAGAAGGAGGAGGTCTGAGGGATAGGCAACAGACACAGGTGCTGGAGCAGGTGCCGGGTGCAGGAGTTAATAAACATCCCGGTATGTTAACAACAATGTTGGGTAGATAGATCATTGATATATATGTTATTGGGTCTGAATAATTTACAGATATTCAATAAATAATGTGTTTTTCAAAGAACCATCAGCAAAAAAAGAAGAAAAATACATTAAATTCAAATACAGTACAAAAGTACAAATATATATTGATTCGTATTTATCCATCTCTTTATGTTTATAAAGACCTATAAGCACACCAAAATTTTCAACGTTACTAAGCATTTTTCAATTCGCGCACCTAAAAGTAGGTAAATCAGCTTAAATAAACAAAACAATCCTCAGTTCTCTCATGACAATGCTCTCAACTCCTATCACTTGTCTAACAAACCCTATAAAAGCATTATCCTGTGGTTCTACAGATAGCCTCTCAAAGTCTATGTTGCATTACTAAATTGATTATAATGATTCATTACAAAATTCATTTGTTTGTGACTAGCGGGCATCTTTATAACTCCTGCTATCTTTTAGTTCATTGTACTATAGCACCCATTAATAAGACCGTCTCGCGAGAGTCCGCAATTCCTCGAGCGGTAAATCAACACCTCCATCTACCTACTATCCCCTCGCATGACAATACAACGTCCGTGTGTCGGCAGTTGACGTAGCGTACTATGGTAGTGCCGGTATATGATTAAAGGGTCCATATTTTTGTTTCCTAAAATTGATGGAAACAAGTGGAAATTTCAAGCTGGACTTGCGCCTAACGATGGCGGGTGAATATCCAAAAAGAAATGTTTCCGCGCTCTCTTTTGTATCCCGCACCTTCTCTAAAAAAAAACAACATGACAATATTATTGTCTTTACTTATATAGGAAACTTCTCCTTACCTTTGGTTTCAAGTCATCTTCCAATGTTTAAAGAAACCTCAGTATAATTTTTGTTTATTGTTAAGTTCGTTTATTTGATTCTTTGTATTAATACGGATTCATGTGTTATATCTCTTTTACGTTAAATCTTAAGACTTGTGATTTGTTTTAATAATAACAGATTAAACTTCCAAAAAATATTATTATTAAAGTACATCAAAACACTCCACGATACTCTTAGTGATCCATAATGTAAATATCATAGCTTATTAAGACTAATTGAATATTTCTAAATTACCTACAATGGATAACTCTCGAGGTCTTATTATACATATCCCTCGTCCATCCCTCCAGTGTTAACCCTTGTGTTTAATGTTAATCTTATTTGATCTTATATAGACCTATAAAAACTTGAATTAAGGTCATATTTTTTACTAAAAATTGTAACGGGCTTATCTAAATTCTCTAATTACTAGTTTACCAATCCTAAAGCAATAAATTCAGTAAATCAGTAAATCAAATCACCGCTTACCAACGTAAGCAACTTATATTATATATATATATTTACCTTACCTCAGTATTACCTAAGTTTGATCTCATTGATTCTATTGATCTATTTGATTCAAGTCATACTTTTTCGAGTATCATATTTTGTGAGATAAACAAAACATTAATTAATCAGAGTTATCTTTATATAGATACTATCGAATGGAAGAAAATGCACATTAATATATGTATCGTAACTAAATAGTATTTATCTATAACTTAATATAAATACTTTATATATATCTTAGCCATTATATATGCATAATAATAATGAAAAATAAGATAATATATAATTATAATATAATATATTATAATATATTATACATATTATCTATATATATTGTGAGGCCAAAGGGCTCTACTTTGGCACCACACCCCCCCCCAACAGATCAACTGTTTTGAACAGATTGAGAGGAATAACCATATAATGTGTACTCTATATAGATGTTAATATATAACTAAAAGTTTCTACCAGTAATATATATCATACTTATATACATACTATAAGTATATAAAGTAACTAGTCTATACATAAACATCTATATTAAAGACTAGTATACAGCTCTTAATATATTTCAATACTAACTTATTATGTCATAAGAAGATACATATATATATCTAATTTCATAACATTAACAATGTTAATTTTACATTACTATTATATGATTAATTATAATTATAATCAAAAAATTTATTATTACACATATATATATATATAATACTAATCACTACTGCAATTATTAATATATTATAACTGATAATTACTAATTAATAACGAATTTTATATATAACTCTATATATACATATTTATAAATAAGTTTCCATCATATCTAATTATAATTAAGTATACTTAATATATATACTCAATAAGGTGTGAGTGTATTTAAATATACTATATGATATATATAATATAATTAACTTATATATATATATTATATATAAGTAAATAAATATAATGTACAAATGATAATTATATCATAGCTACGAGCTCAACCATACGTTTAGTCAATTAAGCGCGCATCGACTCTGGCAGGCCGAGATCGAGACTTTCACTGGAGTTACATACCTACTTAAAGTCATTGAGTAACGACATATAGAAGACTCTTCTTATGGTAACATAACAAAGTTCCACCAGCCTTAACCCACTGATGGAGCTCAAAAACGGTTGCGAACACTGCACGCAAAACGTAACCTATTCTTACTTTTCAAGCATATTCTCTAACATATTATCGTTAAACCTTACACTGACACAGTAACATTTTGCAAAAATTTATCACAACATTGCTTAATTATCATACTGATCACACGAATATACTCTAACTAATAAAGGTTTTCACATTTTCAAATTTTTAAAAAAAAAAAAAAAACAAAACAACCCGGGCCGTAACATGTGAAAACTAAGAAAATTAATGTACAAGACAAAACCCTAACACGTCTTAAACAGGAATAAAACGGTCAACGTTAACAAAGTTTTCACAACTTAACAACGTAAAGTAACTAACATAAATTCAAAAACGTAACTTTATTCACAACTTGCTCAAGCATGTCTTCTTAACCATAACAATGTTAATTTACCATTAAAATTTCATAATCCCATCAAATAAGGTTGCAAAGGCATAACAAACCAGTTTTATCCAAACATACATAAAAAATGACAAAGTTTTATTCCAAACATAACATAAAAAATAAGTTTCTTGAATAAAATATCATGTATTAAAGTGTAATAGTTTACCGAATTAAAGCAGTAATCAGTAAATCCGTAATCACCCACCCCCTCCCTGCCCCTCCCTACCCATCTGTCCTTGTCCTTTTGATCTTTCCGATCTAATGAGTCAGGTCCACATATCGAGTGGCCATTACGCGTTAAACATAGTACAAAATAAGTTCTGTATATACTAACCAACATATATGCTAACGTAACATTGTTTTCACATGTAATAAAGCTAACATAGCATTACCAAAACTAAAGAATATAATGCACAATGACAAAAACTAACACAACCTTACACACGAATAAAATACTAACATTAACAAAGTTTCCACACTTTTAACAACACTAAAGTACCTAGCACGCATACAAAACGTAACCTATTCACACTTTTGTACCAAGCATATCTGCTGAACAGTTATCGTTGTTGTGTTTCACAAAATTATTCAAAAAGGTGTAAACACTATTTGATGGTGTGAGAGCTACACAATATGTGATTCTCTAGAGTGATCATTTCTAATAAACATTAGCACAAAAAAATTTGGAGTCTTTATATATCAAACTATCGAATATATGCTAACATAACAATGTTTTCACATATTAATAAAGCTATACTAGCGTCATATAACTAAGAAAATAATGCAGTATAACGTGAGAGCGAACTATATACTTCAACAACTTTACGCGCTATTTATAAACAGTTACCAACACAAAGTTCCACCACTTAACGCGCCAGCAAGATAATGGCAACCTGCTTCGTGTGAGCAAACGAGTGAAATAAACTAACCACTCTATTCATACACCTCCTCTCTCTCTCCTCATACTCTCTAACATAATATAACGGACTCTAAATATCTTTTACCTCTTCACTATTTAATACTTTTTTCAAGCACAAATAGGAACTCTCTCCGATAACCAATGGATACTATTTATTGATACAGACTGTTTGAATAACTGTTTAAGACATTTTCAAGTAATTAACCTATACATTAACAATTAAATAATAAAGTATCTCTTACTCATACAGATATTCATGGTAAAGTGTACTACTCTTCTTAGACCGTATTAAAGCAGGATACAATCAGTTAAATCGCGCGCGAAGTATATCAAACCACCAGTGTCCCGCTCTTAAGCGCACCAGTCCTACCCATCCATGTATATGACCTTTTTATCTTATGATTAATGTTATATTATGTAGATATCATTTTCGACTAGAACATGATAACGAAGATAAAGTGTATTTTATTACATAATTACTCCATCGTAATTATATGCTGACGTAAACGAGAGTTGTGGTCAAATACTTAATGAAATCTAACATAGGCATAACCTTGAACTGTATATAAATGCTTCAGAAGACTCTCAAACTATACAACTTCTGAGCATATGTACTAATAAAACCTAATCTACTAACATTAACTATTATTTTGCCGCAACTATATAAACAACGGTATATAGACGTAGACACCTCTCTCGGTACAGATATAAAACCGTCATCCATATTGCAACAGTTTATTTTCGCGATTTGCGCGTACTAACAAGGAGGAAGTGATTATTGTTAATTTTGTACAAATATACATATATGACGTGAGAAAAGATATTAAACAAGAAATATTTGTTAACCCTAGTCTCTTTACACACATCTCGAACTACTGTTAATCTATACATGTTTCTTAACGATATCTCGATCATTATAAACATCATAACTTACGATAAATATGTATTTTTAGACTCAAAAAAAATTCATCTAGCTCGTCTAATTTAAAACTATTATATAATTCTTAGCTGTATATTAATAATTAAAATCTCATTGCTATACGCGACGATTAAGAAGTTTTAACTAAACCATAACATAAAATAACAAAATGTTTATCGTTGGACCATCAGTCAATATAAATGAGTCTTCTGTTGAATAAAAATCACAAGTGAAAGGTCTAATAGTTCTCTGATTGTTGTCAAGGCGCAGGTAAATAAACAGTGATATCGAACACGCCAACTTTCGCAGTCCCCTGATCCGCACGTCCAATGTCACGCTTATGATTTATTGAGACTTAATGATTCTTAAGTTCATATTTCGAGTATCATTTTGGTAAAAACACTAATATAAAAATAAAAGGTTCATATATATAATATACTGACCTGACTGAGATATTTGTGCTGTGATGATAATAAAGTTTGCTTTAGATAAAGCATAAGCCGTATCATCTGTTCAGTACGCTACCGTAAGAGCTCACAGCCAGAGCCTACACTATACACTCGCGGTATTGAAATTAATATTCCTGTCACATAAACATCGCGCTCTCTCCCGGCGTAGAACTTATCGAGAATGCGGCATAAAGTAGCTATTGGTCCGAGAGGTAACATATACCTCGACCACTCAGATATCCCGCGCGCTGTGTCTGCCAAGCATTTTCGATTGGCCAACAGTCGTAACTGCTTTTTATCTGACAAATTTCCTTAAAAAAGTGCTTATCGCTAAGTGGCCAATCTATCAAAGATACCTGCATCTTGAACTATTGAATTGACACTATCTTCAGATCAAAGTGTCACTCGTGTGCGTCTCGCGCACGCGTCGATACATATAACAATCATTTATGTGATACTGATGGATTAAGCGATTAGACATTTAGCAAAATTCTAAACGTGACTCAAACAACTTAACCCACAGATACTATCAGTACAAAATCTTAACTATATGCTCACTATGTTTATTAAACAAATATTCATAGACACAGTAGTGACCACATTTCAAAAATATACTTTACAGACAAACTCATAATTTCTCACAACTGAAATTGACGTGTTTAATTTCGACTACAGTTCATATAATATTATCTAATCATACCGTTACCGGTATATCATTGAACGAATATAGACAGCTTTCATTATAAACCAATGAAGTATCTACAATGACAAAATACACAATCACCTCCCTATAGAAGAGAATAGCACACTACGAAATGAGGAAATGTCAACCACCTTGAAAGAGGTTGTGGATTCCTGATATAGTAGAGAGGTGATTTTGAACCGCACGAAAAGGGTGTTAAGCAGGGGTTATAGGTCTTACTCAGCCACCCTCTCGGAAGACGTTGAGGACCTTTACCGCGCCTGCCTTCGGAGGGGTAAAAACCGCTACACCCCTTCGGGTGATTCCTCCTCATGCAGGAGATCGACTCACACATTCTTGCGAGCAGTCACGCTCTGCGGTTATTGTGGTGGAATGGACTGCTGTAATGTTTTGTAGCTTCAGATTACTCTTGGTTTGATGAAAACTGGTTTAATTCGTAAGTTTAAGTTTTGACGTCGTAGTATTAATACGGTTATCCCATAAACTATTTACGCTCGTGATGACCAATGAATAGTACATATTGAACTCAACTTTGATTATTGTGGTAGAGAACTGCGCATGAGAGAGAAGTATTTGTGCTATATGTCATTACTGTCTGTCTAGTCTGTACTCGCGAAATGAGATGTAGTGCTCAGAACGTGCAGTTTAGGATATGAAGGATCAAACTTTTGTTGTATGGAAATCTGAAAAGGAAGAATGTTAGGCTTTGTTTTGGCGCCTTACAGAGTATTTGGCTTTGGTATAGTGTCTTATTACTCGGTTTATCATTCATAAGACGCACCGCCACTCTCAAATGATGTTATTACTCGATGAAACGTGGATGCGATAGATCACAATTCTCTTGAGTGAAGGCCCGTAGTAATTTTGAAAGCGATGATGTAGTCAATGTCATAGTTTCTTAAGTATGGTGATATGGACTCGAATCATTTCGAGCTAGAGTTGGTCACTTTGTTAAGGGGGAGATTCTCGAGTAGTTTGAAGGTGAGATTAGAATTATGCAGATCTTCTATGTTATCCTTGTTTGCTGTTTATTGTGACGTGCGCAATTTTATATATGTGGGATGCAATACATTTATCGCGTAAAGATTATTCATATGTTATACTTAAGAAGTAAGAGCACTCTATTTACTCGCAACTTATTGGAAAAGATATGGGAATTTTGCGAGGAATACCTCCTAGAGAGATTTGGATTTTACTATTCATACGCGAACTTGCAAAAGTGGAGTTATGTATCGATTTATGCCGATAATTATGTAATATGATGAATTGTATGACATATGAGATAGTGCCCGTATGGCTCTCATGAGATATATGTGTAGCTTTTGCATTTGATCTCGTAAAAGGTTTACGGTTTGGTGTAGTCATAGTTTATCATTCGTTAGGTCTTAGGTTAATAGATAGTTACTGCATATCTTTGGATAATATTTTTATTTAGTTGATTATTATAGATATGTTTCTCCTTTAATTTAATATATTTCGATAATCTCGATTAATGGTATAGACCTTTGCGCATTCATTAGTGAGTTATCGCAAAAGCTAGAGATCACTAGTCGGATTGGAAAATGTGCGTTTAGCGGTGCAGGAGAACTGCTTATAGCACAAGTAGGCGCGGTAAGTTAAATATGACATTTATAAACTAGTTAATTTAATACTTTCAGTGGCACATTTAGTTAAATCTCAATGAGTAAACTATTACGCAGTATCTACTGTGATATTTTATCAAAGAATCATATATTATTTTTATGCTATTATCAGGATAAATATTTAGTTATTATTTCGTTATGTTTGTGAATTAAAATACTTGTTCATATGTTTTGCTCAAATTATTTCGATGGGGGTATGAATATGATTTAGTCGAGGTTTATGAGTAAATATTTTTATTGTTAAATGTACGAAGTTGATGTTAAAACCGAATTTATGACGAATCAGGTGTTTACACAAGCTTTCTACATTGTATATCAGGAAAATTTTATAAACTTTTGTATTTATAATTATTATGCAAAGTCTAAACTGTACAAAATGTACATTTGGATATGC
Organism: Trachelipus rathkii; assembly: GCA_015478945.1. Taxonomy (NCBI): domain Eukaryota; kingdom Metazoa; phylum Arthropoda; class Malacostraca; order Isopoda; family Trachelipodidae; genus Trachelipus; species Trachelipus rathkii. The sequence continues at coordinate 18,668 of JABUQX010058248.1, read as the reverse complement.
GAACCGATATACGTGAAGAAAATAAGGTTATATTATATATATATATATGAGTTAAATCTAAGTATACCTTCATAACAGAGAGGTTGCGATATTGTTGTGCTTTAGTAGAATTTTACTAGGGATAAATAAGTATGGAACTTGTTTAGAATTGGGGTATTATTATAAGGGTAGTTTTTAATTGGCACGTAAGGTGAGTTAAGGTTTTGTCATCATGTGTAACAATATTATATTCTTAGTTCTTTTAATGTAATGCTATGTTAGCTTTTATTAATTTTTGGTAAACTCAATGTTATAGTTTACCGAGCATATATATCTGTTGGTTCGTATATAAAGAACTTAATTTTTATATGTACTATGTTGTTGTTAGTTGTTGTATGTGTTGTATGTATTGATTTGTTGTTTGTTGTTGTTGTGTTGTTGTTGTTGATTATGTTGTTGTTGTTGTTGTTGATTTGTGATTTGTTATGTTGTTGTTGCTTGTTGTTGTTGTTGTTAGTTTTATCTATAACGATAAAATATATACCCCTTTGAAACTTTGATATGTTCTCGTGTTCTAGGGTCGTTGTATTCTTGTTTATCTTACTTACTAGAATTTGAGTTTGTGAAAAGTGAATAAAGTAAATCTCGTTTACACTTTTAGAGGCTGTTTTTTAACATCCTAAATATATTCGTCAAGTAAGGATCATTTTTCTAGGTGTGTTGGTATATATTGATTGGACTCTTACATTCTGCTCCTTAACTCGAATTGTCACTCTATTTACGAGATAACCTTTACATAGTATATTTATACCTCAATAATATATAATATTAGTCAGGTGGACTGATCATCGCCAAAAATGAAATTGATTCCAACCCTCATATACGTATTACCTTATAATCATAAGTTACTTATTACAAGGAACTTAGTAACTCATAATTAGATAGTCGAGATTCGTTATAATTAGAGGCTAGTTGTGAGTATTTAAAAATTATTTTTTTTATTCCTATTAGCAAAATCTTAATTTGACTTCACTACCAACATAAGCTATATATCGAATGATGCTTCATAAGATCTTCTTGGTCCTACTGTAGAAGAAGTTTTCATTCTAATAAACCTGTATGAAGTTAAAGTTTATTTAGATGAAAACTTCATTTCCTAATGGACTTTTTAAGTTCTCTACAGGAGATATGCGTATTTAAACGTATATTTTTTAGTGCTGTAGGTTTATATTTATATTAGCTATACATAATTACATCATTTCGGATGGTGTTGAATCTCTGGAGGAAAATCAATTATTGAAAACTTGCTTTCTGAACATTTATATAATGCTGATGATCGATCTAACTTTAATTGATTGATTAATATTTAATCTTAAAAATAATAAACTGTATATTATATAAATATACAATTATATATATTATATCTTATATAAATATTATATATAATGTTATAATGATAAATATATATATATATATATATATATACATATAACTATATATATACCGTTATTATATATATATAATATATATATATATTATATATTATAATTAATACATTTTTAAGAAAAGTAGATTAAAACCTTTTATTCGGATAGAAAGTTCTATTTAATAATGTATAAGAGATTTTTCTAAAAGAAACCTTAATATTATATATATACACCTTGTAATATAAAACTTATATGTGATATATATATTTATTATATATATAATATATATTATATACTATATTTAGACCTATTTTACATTATATATATATATATGTATTATATATGTACGTGATATTATTTTATATACTATATTATAGTATATATATATATTATATATAGTATTATTATTATATTATATATATATTATATTATATATACTATTATATTATATTTTAATAAAATTAAAACATCTGTATTATTCTTTTATATCCATCTATTGTTTGTTCTATTAACATATATTATATATAGATATATATATATATATATATAAATATATTAGTATTATTATAGTAGTGAGTATAGTACATATTCGATAGATACGTACTAGATATTTATATATTTTTATTATATATATATTAATTTCGTTATAAATATTCATAATATTTAATATTGTATAATATCTGTATATTTCTTATTGAGTATATATATTAGTATTTATTAGTAGAATATAATATATATACTATAGTATTATTATTAGCTCTTATAATATAATATATTAAGTATTGATATATATATATATAATATTAAGGTTTACATTAAGTACATTTACTATTTATACATATTAGGTTAAGATAATAGTTTTTTATGATATTAGTAATATAAATATAATCTCTTATATATTATACTTTTATATATATTATATATATTAGTATATATTTATTATTACCCCTATTATTAATATTATATATATATAGTATTATATTTATATATTAGTACTTATATAGTACTATTATCCAACCAATATGATAGGGTTACGATGATTGGAGCGACTCCTATCACGCGGTTGTAGTGTGGTAATCGGATGTCCCGTTCACGGTTATGTAGGATTCCTTCAAGAAGCGATACACTTTCTGCCCACCTGAGAGGGATTGCACAGTGTGTCAAGATAAAATCAATCTAAATTTTCTCACCCCTCCCATACTCCAGGGTAGGCTGAATACATTGCCGACTAGGAGCAAGCTTGGAGAGAGTCGCACAGGGACCACAGGTCATTATTTATTATGTTAAATCTATTTTATCGTTGCCTCCACTTACACTCATCTTTAGCCTTTGTATATCTTAAGTCTTTCTTCTCTGTCCGTCGTATGTTGCATTTCTTAATAAAAGTACGTACCCTTGCCTTTCTGGTTCGTAGATTTACAGATGTTCTGAGGAGAAATCCGGGACCTCCCCCTAGATATAATTGCTCTATCTGCCAATCGAACACGTATGTGGATGGAAAGCTTATTATGTTTTAGCTAGTGCGCGCTGAAGTCTTTATGTCGTAAGATGCCGCCAAAGATGTGGTACTTACAACCTGACTTCTCTCTCCCCATTATTCGAACCTCTGCTCCCTCAGTTAGAAAATAAACCCACAGGCAGTTACTACCTGGGATGCAACCTCTGTTGAAGCCCCCTTATTATTGAAAAATCCTTCCTCCCTCCCAAAATCTTTAAATATTACCCTGTATTCAGCCATCAAAGCAGTGATTACTACAATATTTAAACATTATTGGTTATTCTTGCTTAACGATTGTGTTAGATCAAACTAGAAATCCATAGGAACTCAATCTCTGATTCTTCGCTCTAAAAAAAACACAATCATTTCATATAGCTATCCTACAAGAAGCCTCTCCTCTCTCTCCTAAAACTATATTCTCCTTGTCTCGCTCTCCCCCTGTGGCTCTATGTTTTGATCTGCTCTCTCTCTCCTTCCCCCTCTAGACTCGCGTCAAACACTCTCTCTCTTAATCGTGTGACATTGAATTAAAACCTTTGGTTACGTTGATGACGACATCCCATACTTTCCCCCAGACAACATCAATCCCAGGTACCTCCTTGTCCATTGATATTCCCGGACACATTTAAAAATTTACGACTCCAAATCCTGTTCCATCCTCCTGAACAGGACCACCTATAACATCTTCAAAAATATATATATACGTCACCAAACCACCCCAAATCCCCCCCAAACAACCTCACACACCCCTATCAATATTATCCACATTTCCTAACCTTATTCTCGAAGGCGATTTTAACGCTCAAGACTCCGCCTGGTATAAAGACTACCCCTCTGGCCCCCCCGGCAAAATTATCCTTAACGAATTAGAATCCCTAAAATATCCATCAACTCCAAAAACCTCCCCGACCCGTATCCCTGCAAGGTTACCCCACATCCCCTTACTTCCCTAGACGTTACATTCTGTTCCCCCTCCCCTACATCCCCTACTTACCTGGGACACTGTTACTGACTTGCAATCGGAACCACCTTCCGTATTCTTATTTCTTCTAAACGTCCCCTCATCAGTCGGCCACACAAAAAAGACTACCTAACATACAACTAACATAAAAAAAGCAAACTGGCTCCGCCATTCACTTTACTAGACCAGTTAGTTAAGAAACCCATTGATTTAAACCCATACCAATCCACGAAACACACAAACTTCCCTTTACGAACCTCCATTTACTCACTTACAATACAATACAATTCATTAATCAAGCAATTAACACTCCTAGTAGATACCCTCAAAAGGCCACAGAGGAAATCACTTACAACCGCAAACTCAATCCCTGAGATCAACCCAACTTATTAAACAAGAAACTCCCTCCCCCCGAAAACTCAACCCGTACACCCCACACTTTATCTAAGCCAAATAACAACGCTAAACAGCTCATAATATCACAACCTCATTAACACCAACAACTACAATGAGTCTTTCAGAATACTTACAACCATAACATCTCAACGCCTTAGGACCATAAGGAAACTGTCAGTCATTAAAATTAACAACTCTCAAAACAACCCACGAATTATCCGCACGACTCCCACTTTACCCAACACTCCCCTCCCTTCCCCCCAAAGAACAACATCAGACAGCTCGGCTCAAACCACTATGCCAACATCTCTCTGAAAACCCAAACCATCCCTGGGGGTGTTGTTTGGGTGTTATCTCTTTGGGAAAAATAAAAACACAGCTCAGAAAACTCAATTGTAGACACCCACCCTCATACCCCCATTCCAACAACATGACAAATTTAGAGCCATTAAACCCCTCAAAAGTATTTCACGCGACTCAGGTACAACTCATTCAACTTACATTTTTAAAACCTTGGCAGAAGAAAAAACAATTCTCCTTAACACAGAAATTCTTGAATAATCATGGCCGGCTCAATAATGACCCAATCTGGAAGCAAGAATTCATATTCCAAAACAAACCAAAAAAACAGACCCTACTCCCTCCTCGCCTGACCGCCCAAAATCTTCTCTGCATTTGCTCCATAGTAAACTTGTAGAGAAATTAATTCTAAACAACAATTCCACCGAATTACCTCCCAGCTGTTACAACACGGATTCAACAGCAACCACACTCCTACAACTACCGTACAGACCCTCAACCCCTCACACACTTCTATGTGTATAATTGCCTTCACCATCCCCCTCATAGATCTATACTCACTGCCAATAGACATAATAAGCATTGATTCAATCCGTCCCCAAACCCCCCCCAAATCCTTATTGCAAAAATTCCTCCCAACTCCCCATCTGTTAGCAAATTAAAGTGACAAAAAAAAATGGACTCTCCAATTTTTCCTCACAGAACCGCTTTCGCCTAAGGCTCTCTATGAACAAAAACAACTCCCCTATTCGACAAATTAACAAATGGACGTCCACAGGGCGCCATTCTCTCTTCCTTTTTTTTTTTTGGTTTTAACTTTTTTCACTTGCGAAGTATAATACTACCCAGAACCGAACCAATCACCAACTGTTATAACGGTCACCCGCAGACGACAGGTGCTGTCGTTATTTTCCCACAACACCCAGACGCTAAACATAGCCCACACCATAGCAAGTATTTACATTCTTATTAGAAAATGGTCTAAGCTCCAACAGCATGACAGCATCCCCCCTTTTAAATCCTCCATCACCCTTTAACCAACTGACCGTTCACCAATCCCTCCCTCCATCCCCTTGCTAATAAAATCCAAACCATTTTTTATACTTTTTTTTTTCAAACCTACTGAACACAACCCCCTTCCGTTAAGACACAAAACCCCAAACAATCTTAGGACTGTTACCCCATGACACAACGATACATGCACGTTTTCCCCTCCACTATCGATCCAGATGCGTTCCTTCACCCAACGAAACTAAACACCTCCGAAACTGTGCTCTTTCAACACAACTTTCAGCGACAGGAAACACACATCACCACAACTTATAAACAACTCCTCAGTACAAAAATAAACTTATGCCTCACCAGCATTGGTTCCCAGCACTCTCAATCGAAAACAAATTATACAACGTTTCTCAAATTACAGCACCTTCAGAAATTATACAGGCTGCACGAAAACCACCCCAATCCAACCATTTTACCGATGAAACTTGCCTCCTCCCCTCATAACGCCTTGGAGCATGGTGGGGACGTCGAATTCTATCAGAAAACCTACTCCATCCCACCTTGTCACCCAGCCAATTCTCTCCCTCCCACCCCGACAAGCTAAAACTCCCCCACTTCTTCGACCCCACTTTTCACCAGGCTCAATATCTATTACACACATACAACATATTCTCTCCTCTCCCCCTTCCCAAATAGGGTCAATGGATTCACATTATCCATACACAAATCCTACCGAGCACATAGCCCTTGCTAACACCGCCCCAAATAACCATTTACTAAACACCCCCTGCCCCAAAACTCTCCTCCTAAAGAGAAGAGAACTCTGGTCCAGAAGAATTTGGCCCAAATCGACGCTCGCTCGTGAGCAGATCAGGTCACCACCGGGGCTCATGCCATTATATAAACACAGGATTCAAACATAGACAACGTCACCAATCCCCCTCTTGAGCTAGATGTCACACATGACCCGAAGACACAGATAGAGCCACCCTTCTTCTGACGGTGCCTGCTCTCGACGGCGCCCCCGCACCGATTTCTCTATAACCTCATTCCTTGACCTGTGGAACCGCCCAGAGGCGGCAGCCGGTTTCCTGGAAGCAGTGTGGCCATCCAATTAAGATGGGCCAGGGGCAGAAGTAAGTAACGTAAGTTAAATTGTTATATATTATTATATATATATTATATATATATATATTATATGATATAGTTATACTACAGTAAATATATACTAGTTATAGTATATATTATATATAATATAAATATTATTATATATATACTAATATTATATATATATATAATATATATAATAGTATATAATAATTACATATTATATATATATCGGTCCAGCTCTAGGAAGAGCACAATCCTATCTAACAAAAATACACCAAGCTACCAGGAAACGGAATGACATTGCTGGGATAATGTGGCACCATTTTACGTGCCGGAAATGTAAAAAAAAAAAACAAAAAAAAAAAAAAAAAAAAAAAAAAAAAGACAAAAAGAAATAACTAACTCAACAGTTAAATAAACTGTTTAAGCAAAAATGTAAAAAAAAAAAAAAATTATTGTTAATAATTATTATAAGTAGATATGGCTCCGTAAGAAAGCTATTTAAACCTTTTTATAACGTTAATCATTAAATTAAATGGGTAGACTTTCTAGTAAATCTTCGTTTTTTTTTTTAACCCTAAATATAATTACCGCAAGGGTATACCGCGACCGATTGGCAGGAGTCGGCGGGTCTCTCGGCTTTCTGGGCGGGAACTTACGGGGTTGGACTAATTCCCCCCCTCCGGGAAGAGGGTCTCCGGAAAACCCGCTCTTGTAGGTATTTGGGTCGTGTGCCGGGCCGGTTCCTACCGCCCCTCCTCTACGGCGGTATGGGAGGAAAACGTCCCCACCCCTGTGTTCCCCGTCGGCTCGAGTCCCCCCTACAGATTATACAATTTGAACAAAAAAAATAATTATCTACTTATAACGCGCACTGTCGTCCTCACTAGTGATACATATACGGAGGGAATAACCAATCCTCCCCAAAAATGTCCACCCATATATATATATATATATATATATATATATATATATATATAGCTATTATATTCTGTGCTCTGTATCATTCTTTCTACATTGTGTGTAATTTATGGATTTTAATACCCCTAATCCGGTGACATCTTCCATTTCAGCGAAAGAGGATTCCAACAAACGTGTATCCTGTTTCCCTGTAGTATTGTTAGTATTCTTGAGGAGTGAATTTTTTTTTTTATTTTTTAATTTTTTTTTTTTTTGACAGATTTCCTCAGGTTATGAAAATTTCCTGAAAATGTCATTAGCCGCGTTCAATATTACAATACCCTTACCAAAAAACCTAAAATAAAAACGAATACATAATTTAAATATAAAAAAGTAAAACAAAAACATTTGTTAATTATAAGCAACAATTCAAACTTCTGACGACTACATTAACAAAAAACTGAAAGAAAAAACAGGTAATAATCCTTTCCCAAGAATCATGACAAGGTGTAAGCTCCTATCTTCTTTTCTTTTTCTTTATAATTTTAATAAATACCAGAGTAGCACACAACATTTAAATTTAAGATATAAATTTTCAGGTGCAATTGAGAGAGAACGCACCTTTTTTTTTCTCGTGTTAACTATATGCTCATCATTGTTTAAAATTCGAAAAATTTATGCTTGTCTTATTAAAAATTGACAGAAAATAACTCAATTCTGAGCACTATTTCTGCTCATCTCAATGAACTCAGATTTTGTTTGATTTTTTTAACCTATCAATTTATATATTTTGAGCGCATCGAAAGAACTTGATAATGAGGTTTTGTTGCTCCCCTAACCCTTTCATATTGCTACTAAAACTGTATTAATTTTTTTTGATACTTTAAAAATTTCGTTATGAAATTTTTTAAATTTATTAGATAATTGATTAAATAATTCTTCTTTTAAGTTTTTATATTTCTTGTATCTGCTCCAGTGGAAAATGTTAGCCACATTATATTCTTTCACAGGTCGTGTCACTCCCTTCGACGACGAAGGCCATCTCGCAATATCTCGTGGATCCAGATGATACGTGCTCACAAACTCTCCTCAGAGCTTTCTTCATTCACTAATTCTTCATTCCTGCTGCCGATCCCTTTTGGATTCTTCTCGCCTCCCCTTGATGTGTGTGTCCAACGTTCCCATCTCTTCCCCGACTTCTGGTAAGTCAGATCACTATCTATCAATATATATAATATAATTATATATTTATATTTTATATATAATAAATAGTATGACATTATATATAGTACTATATTTAACCAAGCGCTCCTGCTAATATATCCCTTCGTACTGCTAGGTTCACCTTACCTCAACTACCGGCGTGATCGCGCCAACCCGCCTCCAGGCGTCCGACATTACCACCCGCCTAGCCTCCATAGCGATATCATATATCTATATATTATATATTTATATTATATATTATATATATTTTGAAGCTGGCGGTTCTTTGGAATGGAAGGTGGGAATGACTAGGATCATCAGATAGATATCGAGCGAGCAAGCCCAGTTGACTATTACAAAGAGATGGTAAGAAATAATGGCCGGGACACTGTCTAATTTGTTTTTTAAAACACACTCGAATGAATTATCAGCAAAAACCATAGGATTAAGTTGTGGCGAATTTCAGCACATGGAAAGTGTTAGTCACAAATAAAATCCTTTTAGTATAAAATATCACGAGCCGTTGAGAATAACGTTGTGAGCCTTCAAAATGGGCGGCAAGGAAAGAGAGGGGAGCGAACGTGGCGACATCAGCGAATAGCGCGGGAAACTATAATAGGCGGAAAGAGGAAGCAGAGAGAGAGGAGAGGAGAGAGAGAGAGAGGAGAGAGAGAGAGAGAGAGACGGAGAGAGAGATGAGAGAGAGAGAGAGAGAGGAGACGAGAGAGATGAGAGGAGAGAGACGGGAGAGAGGAGTAGATTATGAATTAAACAATAATAAAATAGAAGACTACATAAAACCTTACCCCCCCCTCTAGGGCACCGGAGTCCTGGAAGAGGAGAGCAGGAAGTAGGAGGCGTGGACGAACGGGAAGAATGAACGCAAAAGGAGGGGTCATGTCAGTTAAAAACGTGGTGTGTTTCAGACAAACTCGGAAGACGTGATCCAACAACGGACATGTCTCGCCTTACGGGTCAAGCTTGTAATATCGACAGACATAAAATTGTATGTGAGTTAATTGCTAAAATGAAGTTCGGCGGAGCGGAGCCGGAAGTGAAGTGGCGGGCCGCCACGATGGATATAGAGCGCAGCAAGATCTAGAAAGATAAAGACGATAGTAACAACGGACGTGCCAGGGGAGGGAAGAGATAGACAGAGCAGAGCAGCAGAACGGGAAATGAGAGTGGGCTCGGAGCCCGGAGGGGATAGAAGATGATTTGACAGATGAAGAGAAGAAGAGGTAGTGGAAGAAAAGAAGTATGTGTCGTAAGGAGCTCATAAAAAAAAGAAAAGAATAAACAGCGCTAAAATACACCATGTCTCGCGATTTCAAAGAGAATTCGGGCAGGAGTGATCTGTAACAGAAAGTTACAAGGTTTCAAACATTCCTAGCCTATATCCACTATCTGTGACACCGTAACCTATTATAAGTTATACCATCCTGTACCAGCAGTGTTTTAGTCTCCCCCGCGGCTAGTCACGAAGTTTCATGCAGTATTTTGAGTGATTTCACTGTCTACAGGTGACATATTCATAAAATGCACAACGAAATGGCATTAATGTTGAAAATATTATAAATCGGCTGGCAGGGGAACACTGCCGTCAGTAATCTGCCTAGCTAGCTAACTTAATCTATCAACTTAAATTAGAGGAGGACACTTAAGTCTCAGTAGTAAAAGCTGGGGTTGCAAAACGGTCGAAAAAAAAATAAATAAAAAAATAAGATGAATAAATAACGGTTAAGGGCAAAAAAACTTAAAAATCTGCCTGTTATTTTTGGGCAGATCCCGAAAAATAATAAATAACTGTTGAAAATGCAGGCTCCTGACAATAGACCAAAATGCTATAAAAAGTTATATATATCTTATAGACGTAAAAATAGTTGGTAAAACTATACGTTAAATTTGTTAAAAAAATATATTATATTTATCCGGTAGAATTAGCGCTTCCGGTGGAACTGAGATTGAGACCGTCTTGGCAGGCTTGTGTAGGCCCAGAGCTTGAAAAGTATCAGCGCGCGTTCTTTCACGGGGGTGACAACCAGATGAAGGCGGGTCATTGAATGAAGGGGGAATCAGTACTAGGAATTCGAATCGTATTCAGCAGCAACCCGATGTTACTTTACAAAAAGATGTAAGAATGAATGCGGGTTGCACTGGTCAATATGTTTTTTAAACACACTCGATTGAATTATGGCAAAAACTTGGATTTAGTTGGCGACATTCAGCACTGAAGAGTTCACAAATAAAATCCCTTCTTAGTATTAACATTATCACGAGCGTTGAAATAAACGTTGTAGCTTCAAAATGGCGACAAGAAAGAGAGAGGGAGACGAACGTGGCGACATCTAGCGAATGCGCTGGAGGAACTTATGAGCGGAAGAGAGAAGAGGAGAGAGACTGAGAGAGAGGAGAGACGAGACGATAGGGGAGGGAAGGGGGAGAGGAGAGGAGACGAGAGGAGAGAGAGAGAGAGAGAGAAGAGAGAGAGAGAGAGAGAGAGATATTGAATAAATATAAAATTAAGGAAGGACTACATATAAAATTATATATTAGTTCAATTATATACTAATATAAATATATAGTTATATATATATATATACTATATATATATTATATATATGTTAATATATATATACTATATATACTATATATATATATATACATACCATATATATATATTAATATATATATCATAGATATATATATATATAGGTTTTTAAGGTAGGATCTTCCTAAACACTAAACTCAAGGTGTAATTTCTTTTTCACCATAGTGAGGATTTTCTGCCTTTCTACATAATATTTCTATTAAGTCCCTAGCGGAAGAATATTTTACACATATGCGAGCTAATGTGCGCGTAAGCGTGATATCTGTAAGTTCTTAAGTGTGTCTTAATAACATAGTACGGGTATATACTAGAATCATATGAAAATTAGAACGAATTAACGAAATTGATTAAATGATATGTGTAATAGATTTTGCAACAAGCATTGTGTAAATATAATATTACAAGAAAAAGAACTGTAAGGGTGCAGAATAAGCATCCATATGTAAACCTAACGCCTAAACCTACCTAACCTAAGCCTAAACCACCGGAGCCACAACGTAAGCAGTTCAACTATCATAATTAAATGAATAATGACTTATTAACGAATACCATGATAAATTAAAAACTTTCACAATCTTTACATGATCGTTAACGCAGCATCTGAATTACTACGGAACTTATCAAGAACATTGGAAAACTATTCATTTGGAGAATCAATTGAGAAGCAGACAAAAAGATCCCACTTCATTTCGAGTTTATGGTGCACCTGTCGACAAAATTAAAAATATATTTTACTTGTCATTTTTGTCATCTAAGACCGTTTTGTTGAGTGAAAGCGGAAATTTTTTTGTTTTCCCGGAAAAAATCAAATTATTTTACTTCTTGTCCAGTTCTTTTCGGAGGGAAGATCCTACCTAATGTCCAAGATACTACTTATCAATTACTACCCGTAAACCTATATATGATCAATAAATAAAAATACACGTATATATATATATTATATATATTATATTCTAAGTATATAAACTAATAGATATATATTTTATACTCTATCAATTACCATATATTTACACTATATAGTATTATATATATATAGTATATATTATATAATCTATATATATTATACTATATATATTATACGATATATATATATCTATAGTGATATAATATAGTATATATTATATATATATATATATTATATATATTATATATTATATATATATATATATAAATATATATATATATATATATATGATAATATACTATAAATATACTATTTATATATATATATAGTATATATAGTATATACTATATATATATATATACTTATAATAATATATATATATATATATATATATATAATTATAATATATATATAATGATCAATTATATATATATATATTATATACTACTATATAGCACTTATCAGAGGTGGGCACCCCGGCTCATTTAGGGGGTAGTCCGCTAGCGCACTACCGCACCTCGAGAAAACGTAGTCGCTAGCGCAAGTCGCACGTCCGCACGTCCGCCCGTCTCCGGCTAATAATGTGCGACCTTCAACAAAAGATTTTAATATAAATACTAAATAGTATATATCTTTACAAAAATTATATTGAGTATAATTATATGGAAATTGAAATGAATATTTACCAAAAATCTCAAGATTTTCACTTCCTCCTCAATGTCGTGTCTTCAAAGGACAGAGATCCATATTTCATTTTCAAAAAGATTAGGTGCTCCAAATTAAAAGCAGTTAAGGTGACATCTTTGCCTACAAAACTTACCCACCATACTGAAATTCGCTCTACAAGCCGCAGAACTAGGAGAGGGTGTATCTATATTTTAATGTAACAAGTTCAAAAATTCTGCCTATGCGATGAAAGGGAAGATGTCCTTTGTGAGAGGGAGGGTGGTGTATAGTTCACTTCCGCAGTGCCGACTGCTAATTTAAGGTCCTCACCTAATTCCTTCTGCCTCCCTTCTGAAATATTTTGACCACCCGGTCCACCCATAAGAAGGTCCTATTTCGTCCAAGACTTTAGCAGAATCCATGAAAGCCTCGATCCTTTCAGAGTCGATGCTAATGCTCGTATCAGCTATTACCTATAGCTAATTATAATATATAATATATATATATATATATAGTATTATAATATAATATATTTATTTATATTTATATTTATTTTTTGTATTTTTTTATATACTTTTATAATATTATTTTTAGGACTATTATGTCTTTAATACTATAGTTATTATAATTATAGTATATATTATATGAATATATATTATATATTATATATATTATATATATATTATAATATATTATATATATATATTATACTTAATATATACATTATACTATGAAATATTATTTTAGCTATTAATTACTTTCTATTCAATAGATAAACAAGGTTTAAAAATATGTCATATATATATATATGTTAATGAGTTCTAGTGTAAAACCCAAATAATAATATATAATTATATTATATATATTATTATACTATATATATATATATTATATATTATATATATATATATAAATATATATATATATATAATATATTATATTATATATATATATATATATATATAATATAGTATATATAATATCAACTTATACCTATATATATATATATATAGATCATATATATATATATATTAACATATTTATATATATATATATTAATATATTATATATATATTATATATATTATATATTATATATATAATACTATATATATACTAATAATTTACTATATATATATTATATATAGTATATATATATAGTATATTATTAATATTATATATATAGTAGTATAGTATATATATTGGTTTTACACAGAATTGATTTAGATTGCCTAGTTATTATAGTAATCATATAATTAATTTTACAGTTATAGAATGAGTGGTGAATAGCATTTCAGTCTATTTAAAATCAACTTTAAATGATTATTCTACTTATATATGTACCTTTAAGGGGTTGAGATTATTTTTGGAAGTTTTGGATATTAAAAAAACAATGGTCTTAGATCTAAAAGTATCAAATTAGTTATAAACTTAAAATTAAAAATTACTAACATCTTTATTATAAACAATAAGAATTCTGTATAAAGTAAACTATCATTTTCAATTTTTTAAAAAGTGCGTGAAACAAAAGAGCGAGAAACTTTTTTTGACTCCGCACCACGTGGCAAGTCCGCTAATTTCCTGACGGCTCCGCACCTCCGCTAAGTGCGGGAAGTGCCCACTCTGATATAATATATATTAATATATATATATATATATATTATACATTATTATAATACTATATATATTATATAGTAATTAATATAATAATATATAATATATATACTATATATACATATACATATATATCGTATATATATTATATTATCTATACTATATATGTTATTATATATGTTTGCTTCTCTGGCCATTCAGAGCAAAGAGACAGGTGAATTATCGGGGGTGGAAATATTCGTTCTTCCTACTCACGCTGCTCACTCAATTTTCATTCAAGCTAGACAATCGTTGCCGGATACTCTTCGACAAGCAAAGCGGCGCTTTCATCAAACGAAAGTGCCCACGCTAACTCCTTGGTTCCACACTAATGAACAAAGTCTTTCTGCGCCTCTTGCCATTACAATTATCTCTAACAACTTCTGTAAATCTGCCTTAGCTTCTCTTATTCGATCTGATGGTTCTGCTGCTAAATTCTCCACTGCTAAAAGGCAATCTGGGCTTTTCAGCCTCCTATTTTTCCATCTAACTCACCCTGGCGCTTTCTGGCATTCCCTCTTCCTCCTCCTTCTCCTCTCAGGTGGCCTATGCCCATTGCCTGTGATTACAATTTGATCGGCGTGCATCGCAGCTCCTGACATCTCAATGAGAACGTTAGGACGGGCGGCGCTGGGCGGATGGCGATTCCTCCCGAGATTTTGAGGTGAGGTGTTGCTTCTGTGCTGTCCCCATCCCCTGTGTACCTTATTTTCTCTTGTCTCAATACTCATACTTTCCCTCAGTGTTGGAAGCCTCTTCCATGTCCAACCTATTCCGAAAAAAGAAGCCAGCTCCTGATCCTCACTCTACACTGATCGGCCCCTATAAGTTCTCCACTCTGATATTCATTATCTAGATCTTTGAAAACCCTCCTCAACTTCATTTCTTAGATATCTGGAAGACTGTATTCCATTCTTTTACCGAATTGCGGGCCGGAGTACGGCTTTTGAAGCTCAGGTCTACTGGAGTATACTTTCCTGAATCTGAACGAGTTCTATGGTTTTTGCCGCTACTTAGGAAACTACGGGGTACTTGGCATGTGGGCGAATGACATATCCAAAGCCGTCAGTAGCCAAGTCGATATTGGACCTAAATTTAACCGCGACCTTTTGACCTTTTTTGACCGCGACCTTTCTTGAGCCCTTGACCTTTTTGGGCCTTGACTTTTGGCAACCCAAATTTCTTGAGAACCCAAATTTTTTGGCAACCTTATTTTTTTGGGCAACTTTAATTTTTTGGCAACCCTACTTTTTAGCAACCCTTCTATTTTTTAGGCAACCCTAATTTTTGGCAACCTTTCGAAGAAAGGGTTGCCCGCACGACGGTTGCGTTAGACAACCGTTGTTACGTTCCCCTCCCTAATCTTTTTGACAACCCTTGGTCTTCCATGGGGACAATGGTTGGCACCCTAATGTTTGGGCCCCATCTTAGGGGGCTTTAGCCCTGTTTTTTGAATGTCTTTACCTGTTTTTGTCTTTGCCTTATCCTCCAACAGCTTGCCAGATTACCATGGGTCAAGTTTTGACCCACGTACGGTAATATTTTTGCCGTTCCTCTAGGGGCTTAGCCGCTTTTTTGATGTCTTAACCTTAGTCGCTTGACCATGATTTTCGGCCTTGACCCTTTGCCAGGATACCCATTGGGTACCAATTTTGGCTCACCGCTAATTGTTTTGCCACTTCGTGGCCCAGCCCGTCACATATTCTCGATTCTAATTGAACGTATGTGATGGATCTATGCGCATAACGTTTGAGGCACCTACACACAGCAACCACACCACACACACACAGATTTCACTTACACTTCACACACGATTTACTCCTTACACACGCAGGATTTAACTATACACTCACAAATCGGACTTTACTATACACACGCAGAAATTTACTTACCACTCACACAGATTTACTTACGCACTTTATACACCCATTCACTATGACACTTAACTACACCCAATTCACCCCTATGCACTTATCATTTACACGTTGACACCTAACATTTTTACACTTATACAACACAACGTACAAAACACTACCAACCGTTTGGTCTTCCTGGCTCAATTTCGTATGACTCATTGATTTATTGATGCATATCTTTGATTGACGTCATTCTCTTGAGATGTTGGGTGTATCTTTGATCCTGGTATCCGAGTAAATAGTTAAAGGTATAGAATTTGGGACTCGCTCCTTCTTCGCTGCGCCTTGGGCACTTTGGATGTTTCCCAATCACCGTAGAAGTGATCTAGGGATGTTCTATTTTATTTGTTTCTATGCAGTATTAGATGGAGTGCCCAGTCGAGTTGCAAGTGAGTGCCAATAGTGCCAAGGTGCAAGTGAGTGCGAATGAGTGCCAAGTGAGTGCACTTAGTGCCAAGTGCTAGTGTCACATCGAAGTTGCCAACTTGCCGTGCCACTTTTCAAGCCTTTTCTAGCAGCCTCCCCTGAGCGTAGAATAGCCTAATTTGGTGTCTACCCTATTGTTATAAATTATGAGGCAATCGGCATTTGTGTATGATTACAAGTTCTAGGATGCTTCCTACTCTGAGTTAGTCTTTTTCTAACTTATAACTATAATCTACTATATATATATATATAATATATAATATATATATAGTTATATATATATATATATTACTACTATATAGTTATATATCACTACATTGCAACACAGCAGTACCCGTATTGACACTATGTACACAACATACACTATGTCATATGATACACACTTCCACTTATGCTTATACACACTATGACAACCTTATAAGCACTTACACTCCACAAGACGTCATTACATTAAACCATATGGCCACTTACCACTCACACCCACACACAGCATCCACTCTACACTTTCACTTCACACATTCGATATTATTGACTGCTCCCCTCGAACTTGTGATGCCTCCAACTTTCGAATTGACCTCCCGCAATATGCCCCTCGCATTTTGATGGCCTCAACTTTAGAGGTTCATCTTCTGATGAAAGCTATCTTTGGATCTGCACGTTTCATACTGCTTTGATACCATCTATATTGATGATTCATCTCTTGATGAAAGATCTTTTGATGGACCTCATCTCCTACACGTACATTAAAGAACAGACGTAATATTGATTGTTTTTACCCCTTGTTCGATAAGCTAACCAACCAGGGACTCCAGCATGAGCCACCACCCCGCAAGGCAGCCAACCCGGCACCCGCAGGCGCCCAATACTACCGGCCGTATCCGACCCGCCGCAGTGCGCCGCAGGCGCATACATTTCCGCGTTCCCGCCCGCGCGTGCGCCCGCAGTGCACATATCCCGCGTAAGCGCCGCCGCGTGCGCCCGCAGGCGCAATATTCCCGCACGAATTATTATTTAGGTAGTATATATATACCTTGAGTCATTCATTTTTATTTTCATACTTAAACCATTTTATTAAAACATTTTTCGCGGAACCTAAAACTGTAACGATCATGATACAGGACATCTTTTCATATTTGTACTTAATCACTTTCTTTAATTTATAATTTTTAAAAATTGTATGTAAGAAGAAAAAAAAAACCAGAGTTGTCTGATATATAAACATTTTATTTTACTACAATTGTTGACGCACATTAACTATTCACAACATTAAACATCTAATTAACCTTAAAGCTGTCGTAAATCAGTAATCATAGAGGTGTTACCTAAACACCATAAGGATAGTATGCATTTTGTTATCTTACTGCTTATACTTGGGGGTTTCATCATCGTTATTGACTGCCTTACTCATATGTTCGTTTAGCTTGCCTTTTACTCACATATTTATGCTCAAAAAAATATCTACATACCTTATAAAGCAGAAATCAGTAATCATAGAAAGGTGTTACCCCGCCAACAAGGGTTAGTATGCTCTTTTGTCCTCACTGCATTTACTCGCTTTAACGTCATGTTTTACTAGTTAAACTCAATATGTTTTCTGCTTTACTCGTATATTTATTACTTACATCCTAAAGCAGTAAATAGTAAATCAATATAGAGCTCTCTGACATCCTAGCAACAAAGGACTTAGTATGCTTTTGTTCTTACTTGTTTTACTGCT
>JABUQX010058247.1:0-22450 GCA_015478945.1 Trachelipus rathkii | reverse complement strand
TCAAGTTTGAGTAGGTTGGGGATGCAAATAATCAAATCGTTATGTTGTTTAATGTAAAATAAAGTTAGTAGGGTCATGAATGAAAAAAATAACTAAGTAAGTTGTGAAAATTGAGAGTGAAGTTAAATGAACAGGGTTATGATGAAAAGTTTGAATGGAAAGGACTTGCAAATATGCCAGTTGATTTTGAACAGTAGGTAACTGAACAAATCTAGCAGCAAATAAAAGAAGCAATTGTAGTAATGCAAGAAGAGTATGTAGGTGTGCTAAAGTAGGAAATAAGAATACCAATAGTGAATGATGGATTGAAGAGGTGATGCAGGTGGTATAAAGTGCTAAAAGCCAGTGATGAGTGACTTCGGAGCTCTAAGCGCATTCAGGAAAACATTACAATGGATTTTAAGTTCTTCTTCAAATGAAATGTAACCACAGATTCCCAAAGATGCACTCGCTTAATATAGGGTCAGAAAATAACCTACTAAGCAGGATACGAGGATTTTACCATCATCCGAGATGAAATGGGGAAAATAGGTCCACAAAAGCATGAAATAGTGGAGAGATGGCACTTTCCCTTTACTTCTCTTTAATATCCCCCTTTTCTGGTAGAAGCAGTGCCACCAGCCGATGTGACAGACCGTAAAGGCGTATTAAAAGTTGATTAAAGACATATGTGCCCGAATTTAGAAGTGTTCTGGGAAGAGGAGGGATGACTCAATTGAAAACGAATGAAAGGCGTTTGTACATGAACTTTGGAGTGTTGTGTGGGAGGGGAGAATGAAATGTGAAGAAAAGATGATTGTTTTATATGTCGATTTTACCAAATTTTGAAACATGCTTGGTATAATTGACTGGGATAAGAAGTTTGGCTCCCTTATTTAAGAAAATAAAGAGATATGCTGGAGAGAGTGCAACGTAGAGCAACAAGGATGATTTCTGACTTTGAAGGTAAGAGCTATGAAGAGATTCTAAATGAGTTAGGAAAGTTTTCCTTTAGAAAGGCGATTTCTTAGAGGGGCATAATACAAGTCTGCAAAATATTTACATCTATTGATAATACTGAGACCAATAAATTCTCTATAGTACACCGCGGACGGAAGACCAGCGGGGACACGATTTAAGAAAATTAAGAGGCGCCAATGTAAAAAATTCATTCAGTAAATAGGATGTTAATTTTTATAAAGTTGCCTGCAGGACAGGGTTGATTGATTACATCAAATTGATTTAATCAGTTGATTAAATTAATTGATTTTTTTATGAAAAATCATGATTTTTTTGATTTATTTGATTTTTTGGATTTTTTAGGCAAATATTTTTTTTAAATTAATAATTATTCCTATTTATCACCTAGTTATAAGTATATATATTTCATCTATTAATAAGCAAATTCATCATTCTCCTTCAAATATTTTCAAATAAAAAATAAATAAAATAGATTACTCATATTATATAATAATATATATATAAGATATATAGATATATATTATATATATATATATATATATATATTATATATAATATTATATATATAATATATATATAGATATATATATATTATTATATATATATATATATATATATTATATATATATAATATATATGTATATATATATATATATATTATATATATATATATATATATAATATATATAAATATATATATATATAAGTGAAATAATTTAAAACTAAATAATTATATTTACTAAACTTATTATTAATTAGTAATAATTAGGCAATTATTTACTAATTTATTCCAAATAATTAAATAGGCAATTTTGGCCTAAAAAATCAAATAAATCCAATATATATATATATATATAATATATATATATATATAATAAATATATATATATATATTATATAATATATATATATATATAATAATATATTATAATATATATATTCAGGGTTGCATGAGTGGGCCTGACCCGAAAAAAACCCACCCGGGTTTTTTCAAAAAAAAACCCACTTGAAAAAACCCGCTATTTTCCCCACTTGGGTTTTCCAAAAAAAAAATCAGAAATAATTTTCAATCAAGAAAAAAAGTTAAAACAAAAATAAAAATATTAAAATTATACCAAGATTGTAAATGAAGGTTTAAAGCTCATTTAAGTCATTTGTGAAGATATATATATATATATATATATGATATATAATAGTATATATATATATATATTATTATATATATATATATATAATATATATATTATATAATATATATATAATATAAAATAATATATAATATATATTATGAGCCGTGTCAAATGGACCTGCCTAGATTTTTCGAATGTGCAGAGTACCAGGCCTAAGGTTGTATCATTTCAACAAAGTACTTCAATTCAATACTTAAAAATGAGACGTTAGCATAAAAAAAAACTTTGATATTTTGATCAAGAATTTCTTTTTGTTGCAGTGTGCCCATTTTAAGGTTATATTTGAACATGGGCTATTGACGTTCGATCGTAGAAACAGATAACCAACGCTTTCATTGTTAAAGTCTGCAGCATCGAAACTTAGAGAATTCCCTTTCTTCATACATCTGTAAATCCATACTTTCAACTGTTGTATTAGCACTTGATTCACTAGATTTCCAGAATATGAAGCGCTTCCAAGAAATTTTCTGCTTCCCTTTTATTCTTTCACAATTTTATTGCTAATTGCATCACTGTAAATATTTACATTTTACTTTGCTGGTGCCTTAGACATCAGAACTTCAGTCCATTTCATCCTAGTTTTCATCTGGATTCCAGAGTCTTTGGCATTACTGTTATTCTAAAACTTAAAATAACAACTTGAAAACAAGCTGTTCAGTTAAATTTAAATATTAAGTTCTTGCTCAAATGAAAGGGCTGAATAAAAGAAAAAAAACAATTTTCCCGTTTTTTTCGGGTTTTAGGTGAAAAAAAAACGAAAAAACCCGGCCCACTGGGCTTTTTCAAATAAGTTTTTTTTGCCAACCCCTGATTATATATATATAATATATATATATATATATAATAACGGAACAATAATATATATTATAATATAATAATATATATTATAATAATATATATATATATTATATATATTATTATATAATATATATAGATTAATATATAATTATATATATATATATATTATATATATAAATTTAATAATGTAACTAAATAATATTAATATATTTACTAAACTTATTATTATTAGCGGAATAATTGATTATACTAAAGTGAGCGCTCTAAAACATTCCCCTAAAAAAGATCAAAAAATAAGTCAAAAAAAAAAAAAAAAACCAAAAAAAAATCAATAATATATATATATATATTATATAATATGATTATATTAAATATATATATTCTATATATATAATTATAATATATATATATATATATATATATATATAATTATATATTATATATATATATATTAAAATTATAAACTTAAAACTAAAGAAATAATTATATTTATTAAATTATTTTTATTTAGGTAATAATTATTGATTTATTTTACTAATTTTTTAATCAAAAAATAATAATTTAAAAAGGCAAAGTGCAAATTAAAAAATTCAAAAGTTAAAATAGAATAAAAATCAAACAAATCAAAGAAATAAATAAATCAAAAAAATCATTGATTTTTTGATTTTTTTGATTTTTTTAAAAAAATCAAAAAAATCATCAACCTGCTGCAGGAAGTTGTTGAGTGTGATTGACTTGCAACATTTATGAAAGGATTGGGTGGGTATATGGATTGTTTGGGCATTTTATAGTATGTTTTGACTAAGCCGGGTTTTTATTTAGTATTAAGGTAAACTGCAGTGTTTTGGTTTTTTATTTTTTGTATGTAGGCATAGTTATTAAAGGTTTTAGTGTGTCTAGCATGTACCTTAGCTATAGTCTTTGCTTTCGGTAGTAGCCTAGTTGGTTTATACTATGTAAGATATTGACAAACTTTAGGTGCATGTGTGGGTTTTGCATGATCATGTTGTTACTCTAGATGACTGAGACAGTCTCGATAAGACCATGTGGCTTCTTACTGTCTCTATACTTTTAATGTTTTAATGAATGTGAAGGTGTAGTGTTGGAGTAATATCCTTCTCGAAACCTTCAAAAAAGTTTTCAAAAGAAAGAAAGATAAGCAAACAAACAAACAACAACAACAAATTTAAACTTCAAGTTTTTTTTTTTTTTTTTTTTTTTTTTTTTTTTTAGAGGAAAACTTTTTTTCAAATGTTTTTTACCCGAAAGTTTCGTGTTTTTCCTATTCTTTATAATGCAGAAAGGTTACTGTCACGTCCACATACGAATTAATTCTATTTACTTTTAATTTAACATATTTGTTAGTGATGCTCTCTGTCTCTGTCTTCCTGGAGGCAGAATATATAACTCGTGATATAATTGTATTCTAAAACTCTTGATTATATATTTAGTACTTTAGTATAATATAATAACTAAGCTTTCTCATATAATATATATATATATATTTATTATTTACTTATAATATATATATTAATATATAATATAGATATTACACCATCAAATCTCAAAGATTATATAAATAATATAGATATATATATATTTTATATAGTATATAAATGTTGAATTTCATCAATGTCATGTTCCAGTCTTTTTTTTTAAAGAAAAAATTGTAAAAAAAAGAAACTGTGAAAACATATTCAAAGTTTTTCGACTGTGTTTGTAAGTATATGTTATTTAGGACTTTAAAGTGGAATTACATCTTTTTTTATTACGTGTTCTTATTTTTCTGTATATGTTTTACTAAAAATATATTATTTGAAAATAAAACGACGCTTGTTTTTTTTCAAATTTTCTTTCCAGATTGTAATTATGATTGTTGAAAAATTTAGATAAATTTTTTTTAAAGCTTTAAAGCTATATTAAACAATACGCCTCAGAATTTTAACCTTCGCTTTTCTTCGAGGTTTAAAAGAAGAAAAAAAATAATAATAATAAATCTTAAATATATATATATATATATATATATATATATATATATAATAATATATATATAATATAAAATGTGCAAATATATTTTTAATATATATATTAGGATATAAATAATATATACCTATCGCTATCTTCAGGTTTAAATAATAATATATATATAATAATAATAAATAATAAAGAAATATATTCTGTTCTGGTTCCAACTCTGATGCCGGTGCCGTTGCCGGCTCCAGCTCCTCCTAAGATTTTATAATGAAATTGTCGACTATTTATTAGTAAGTTTGAACGGTTGACAAATTAGTACCAAACCAGAATTACCAGTAATGAATTAGTAATTGACTAACGTGGCTTAATCGGTAGAGTGATAGAGTCGCATGGCACAGGAACCTGATTCGATCTCTCGTCCGGATCCTAGGTAGAAATTACCAAGAGTAGATCCCCTCCTAGAAATAGGGCACTACCCATGAGGTTTTTACTTTATTATAAGAAAAATATTAAAATAAAAAGTAACTATCAACATCAACAACAATGGAACAACTCGTAAGAAATTAAAGTATTAGTTATCAGAGTGAATGAGAAATTCTACGGGAGGGAACTTGAGTTAGCAGAGTAAAGAAGAATATCCTAGGAAGTTAGCTTGGAAGTAGCAGAGTTAAGGAGAATATTCTAGGTAAGGAACTTGAGTTAGCAGAGTAAAGGAGAATTTTCTAGAGAAGTTAACTTAGAGTTAGCACAACGAAGGAGAATATTCTAGGGAATTGAACTTGAGTTAGCACAGTGTAGGATAATATTCTAGGGAAGTTAACTTAGAATTAGCGCAATGAAGGAGAATATTCTAAATGATTGAACTTGAGTTAGCACAGTGAAGAATATTCTAAGGAATTGAACTGAGTTAGCACAGTAAAGGAGAATGTTCTAGGATAGAAACTCGAGTTAGCACAGTGAATGATAATATTCTAGGTAAAGGAACTTGAATTAGCACAGTGAAATAGAATATTCTAAAGAAGGGATCTTAAATTAGCACAGTGAAGGAGAAAAATATTCTAGGGAAGAGAACTCGAGTTAGCATAATGAAGGAGAATATTCGAAGGAAAGGAACTTGGGTTAGCACAGTGAAGGAGAATATTCTAGTTAATGAACTTGAATTAGCACAGTGAAGGGGAATATTCTGGGGAAGGAAACTTAAGTTAGCAAAGTGGAGGAGAATATTCTAGTTAAGAGAACTGAAATTATTACAGTGAAGGAGAATATTCTGGAGAAGGGAACTTGGGTTAGCAAAATGAAGGGGAATATTCTAGGGATGCAAACTTGAGTTGGCTCAGTGAAGTAGAATATTCGAGGGAAGGGATCTTGAATTAGCACAGAGGAAGAGAATATTCTATGGAAGGGAGCTTGAGTTAGCACAGTGATGGAAGATATTCGAGGGAAGGAAACTTGAATTAGCACAGGGAGAGGGAATATTCTACGGAAGGGAACTTGAGTTAGTACAGTGAAGAAGAATATTCTTGAGAAAGAAACTTGAGTTAGCATAGTGAAGGAGAATATTCCTGTAAAGGGAACTTTCTTTAGCACAGTGAAATAGAATATTCTTGGGAAGGGATCTTAAATTAGCACAGTGAAGGAGAATATTCTAGGGAAGGGAACTTGAGTGTCCACAATGAATTCGAATATTCTAGGGAAGTTAACTTGAGTTAGCAAAATGAAGGAAAATATTCTATTTAAGGGAAGTTGAATTAGCACAGTGAAGGAGAATTTTATAGGGAAGGAAAGTTGAGATATCACAGTGATGGAAAATATTCTAGGGAAGGGAAGTCGAGTTATCACAGTGAATGAGAATATTCTAGTGAAGAAAACTTGAGTTAGCACAATGAGGGTAAATATTCTAGGGAATGGAACTTGAATTGACATTGTGATGGAGAATATTCTAGGGAAGGGAACTTGAGTTAGGACAGTGAATGAGAATATTCTTGGGAAGGAAACTTGAATTAACACTGAAGGAGAATATTCTAGTAAAGGGAACTTGAGTCAGCACAGTGACGGAGAATATTCGAGAGAGGGGAACATGAGTTAGCACAGATAAGAATATTCCAGGGAAGGGAACTTGAGTTAGCAAAGTGGAGGTGAATATTCTAGTCAAGGGAACTGGCGTTAGCACAGTGTAGAAGAATATTCTTGGGAATTGAACTTGAATTAACACAGTGAATGAGAATATTCTAGGGAAGGAAATTTGTGTTAGCACAGTAAAGAATAATATTCTAGGGAAGATAACTTGTGTTAGCATAGTGAAGGAGAATATTCTAGGGAAGGGAATTTGTGTTAGCACAGTAAAGAAGAAAATTCTAGGGAAGTTAACTTGAGTAAGCATAGTGAAGGAGAATATTCTAGGGAAGGGAATTTTTTGTTAGCACAGTAAAGAATAATATTCTAGGGAAGTTAACTTGTTAGCATAGTGAAGGAGAATATTCTAGGGAAAGGAATTTGTGTTAGCACAGTAAAGATGAAAATTCTAGGGAAGCTAACTTGAGTTAGCACAGGTAAGGAGAATATTCTAGGGATGGGAACTTGAGTTAGCACTGTGAACAAGAATATTCTAAAGAAGAGAATTTGATTTGCAAAGACGGTTAATCGACTTTTTTATGGTCGAAATTGTGAGCAGACGAATTGGGCCGTAAATGTTGAAATTGGAGACTTTCATAACTTTCTTTATAACCTCATTTTTCTTATTTTTTATTTTAAAGTTTTTTTTTTTTTTTTTTTTTTTTTTTTTTTTTGGTTTTTTTTTTTTATAGATTCATTTAAAACATTTTCACATATAAGCGACCTGAAAATTTCGAACCAAAGTCGCTAAAGTGACGCTAGAATTTGTTATTTACTTTGTTATAATATTAAAATTGTATAATATAAAATTTTTTAAATTTTAAAATGAATAAATACATTATTTCCTAACGATTTTGGAAAGGAAATAAACTCACGCATAATATATATATATATATATATATATATATATATATATATATATAAATATATAATATATATTTATATATATATATATATATATTATATGATTAAATATATATATATATATATATATATATATAAGATGCATCTATACTTTTATTAATATATATATTGCTGGAGTAAAAAACTTCATTAAAGCAGCCAGGAATTTAAAGGGATTAGTTAAAGATTTTGTTAAAAAAACACATTACATTCAAAAACGGGTTGAGGTGGGAGGGGGGGGGAATGGGAAAGACTTAGATGTGGGAAAAAACATTTGAACCTTTTCGAATTATGAAGAGCAAAATTATACCAAAAAATTTATCATGTTGAGTTATGATAATTATTATATGCGAGCACAGATTTCAAGGATAGTAAACAGGTATTTATAATAATTAATAATAATAATAATAATAATAATTAAGTAATAATAATAATAGAAAATAATTAAATAATAATTAATTGAATAATAATAACTTAATAAAAAAATTAATTTAATAATAATTAATAATAATAATAATAATAATAAAATAATAATATAATAATAATAATAATAATAATAATAATAATAATAATAAAAACACGCTTAACGAGCGTCATAAAATATTTACGAATATATTTTTTCCATGTTTTCATTAAAAGTTACTTTGTTATTAACTATGTTGCTCTTTATTATTTGATTATGAATGTATGATATTATTTATTATTTATTATTATTATATTATTACATTATTATTGGTTATATTATTATTATTTTTTTTAATAATATAATATATATATTTATATTATATAATAGTATATATAATATTTCTATTATTTATTTATAAGTAATAATATTATTATATAATATTATAATATATATAATAATAAGATATATAAATATATATATTATATATATATATTGGCACATACGTATTCTTCTTCCTTTCCCCACATTTTTCGAATTATTATCTATATCTTTCAATCCTCTACCTCCCTTTCTTCTAATTTTTTTCATTTTACTTTCTTTAAACTATTCTTAATATGAATAAATGTTCATATTTTTTACTGTGTTTAAAGCAATGCTGTTATGTCACTTTTGCCCTATCTGTTAATGATGATAATTTAATCTTTTAGTCGTGTAACCAATATACGTCGATGTACAATCAGACTCGGGACATGCTAATTGGTACACGGCGTGATGATTAGCTGAAACTGTAACCTTAGTAGAGAATCAGGTCGACATGGTGATTAGCTGAAGAGGTATCCTTAGTAGAGATGCAAGAAAAAAGTTTTCTAGTTTTGTGTTAAAGTTTAACTGTGATTTTTGAGTTGCTTGTAGATTTAACGTGAGAAAAGGCGATCAAACAACTGAGTAACGTCAATATAACTTTCATAAAGTTCAGTTTTAACAACCATTTGTATTTTAAGATATTTATTATTAATACTTTCCTAAACTAATATAATTCCTACACCTCATTTCAAAATACGTATTATTAAAGTTTATGTTTAACGCTTCTTATTAATACCTAATTATAATGCAGTACATCTCTAAAGCTAGAGCTAATAGTAAGATTTTAAGATCGTTTTCTCAACCCAAAATTAGTTAATTTTCACTATTTTTAGGACGGAAACAGGAAAAGTATTCTTCTGGTGTAACAATTTTCTTATTATTAAATCATGTTTTTTTAAGTTATTTTCCCTTTAATTTTGTTAATAGTAACCCAACATATAAGCCTGGTGACAAAATTATTACCGCTACAGCTTTCTGCCATTTATTCACATTCCTTCCCGAAAAACCCGAGATTTATAGAAGAGATTTCAAGAAATTCCACAACCCTGATTTGGATCTCCACAATCAAATAAACAACTTGTTAGAGAAGTCCGAAGGCCGCTTGCATGACCCTATCCGCAATGTGATGCCTCAGCCCAATATCCACTTCCAAAAAGCGGCGTCTGCTCCACAAAAACCACAAAATTTTGGCCAGAGGCAAGATATTCAGCACTCCCCCCGAAGTTTTCAATCACGAAATTTTAATAATCGTTCAAAACCGCAGGCTCCTCTTTATCAAAATCGTCAAATTCCTCAACCCCAGAGGCCTGCCGTGTGCTTTAACTGCGAGAGAGGAGGTCACTCGACCCCATATTGCCCTTTCAACCCATACTGCCGAAAATGTTCTTCAAATCACAAGAGGGGTTCCACCGCTCAATGTAAGGACTCTCGATGGAGTCCTAATGATCCAAACACCCCGTTGAAGCATGTCCCAATCACTGACAAAATAAAGCAAGACATTATACAGAATAGATGGAAAGCTCCGGAATTTTTAGACCATCTTACTTTGGAGTCAAACCTCAAACCCGAACTTCCAATTTTCAAAGAGCGCAACCAAATCGCAACAACTCCTGGAGGCAAAATTCCACTTCATATACTCAAATGGTGGAGCCTACAAACGTTTACGAATCCACTCCTGATGGCCAATATTATGATGATCAAGAAAATTATTATTATGACGATACAGATGGTCATTATGATGCTCAGCAGCAGGATTTTTAAAATTTAGGAGGGTAGAACACCAAGCAAATTCTCCCCTCCGGTATCCTGTTTCTATAAACTCCACCAACATTGTTAATAATGATTTTAATTTTCTCTCTAATGTTAACACACTTTCTACACAAGTTAATTCCAACAGCGAGGTAGTTTTCTCTGGTTTTAATTTTGCCAAGCCACTGAATAATTCTATTTTTAATAATAATAATTTTAATTTTAATACTAACTCTCATGCATGCCTCAGTAATGATATAACTTTTAATGATAGCATTTCTAGCGCTGACTTACAATTTTTAGGATTAGGTTTTCATGACTCCGCTGTGTCTGAAAATGGTGTAACACTTTTTAAGCCCAGAAACAGAAAAGCAGTAGACATGTCAAAGTGTATTAAGCTAAAGGAAGATCATATTGCACATTCCCAATTGGGAGAGTGCAACATGAATCTTTCACTTACCAAAACTCTTTTATCTTCCCAAAGTTTTATTAAAAATTTCCAGATTAACGATGATTATGGACCAGATTCGCAAGCCACAGATATTGCCGAGGTGGACAGAGATGGGGCAGAGGCAAACTCCAAGAGCGAGGTGTATTTGAAGCAGTTGCCAGTTGATGTTGACAGCTCAAGCACAGATGAAATTGGAGATGGTAACGATGGTGAAGTTTTCAATGGTGATATGTTGGATTTGAGGTTGAGTCGCATATTACTTTGAATATGGAGTTTGCAGATGTTAGAAATTTGGAAGGTAGGAGTATCAATTGTTTTTCTTATGATAGGCCACACGATTTAGCTATAGAAGATAGTGTGCATATTGAGACAAGTAGATTATTTTCTGGCACTAATAGTTATAGTGGTTGTTCCACAAACACATTTGGAAAGCAGATGGCTCTCGCGCCTATAGATAACTTGCCCAGTAATGGATTGAGCTTAGCATTCAGTGAACAGGTGAGAGCGGACACGGAGGTGAAAAGCAGCAAAAATGTGAGATTAGGTATGCCAAAGGGTCCTGAGGGACATAGCATAGCAATTAGTGAAGCACTTATGGATGTACAGCTTGGTATTGAAGGTGTAGGGAACACTTTCAATCTTTACAGACGGAAGAGAAGAGTTAGTAGTAATGACAAAATAAGTAGAAGAAATGCTTACGCCACTGACATTAGTAAAATATTTTACTCTAAATTATATGCATTAGATAATGAAACTATTCCTACTGGTTTATCTAGGAATAATTTATTAGGAAATATTTCTCCAAACTCTTCGCATAATTTACTTCCTTCTCCCTCTTATTTTAACAATCTTTTACCTTTGGAATCTCATATTAACTCTCGCTCTTTTGAATATTTGATCACTAGTTTTACTATATCCCCCAAATTAACTTCCTTCTCTCTTAATGATTTTGACTCTTTAAATACCCCAAATATTGAATCACAGGGCACTGACCAGATTTCTATAAATGATTTCTCTGATTCTTTTGTCACTTTTAATGAAGCTATTTTACCCACTCCCCACCCATCTTCTATTAATTTAGTTTCAGACGAAACTTTTAAATCTCCCTCTCCTGGGTCACTTCCAGCTCATAATTTTTCAACTTTTTCTACTCGCCCACTACCTAAGGCGGAGTCACATCTTCCTCTGTATCCCATTGATTTAACCCCTTCCTCTGCTCCTCCCGCTCTTCAACAGGAGCTAACTTTTTCTTCATCTTTAGCAAATGACACTAATTTGGCAGTAGATGTAGACGCAAATTCTCACTCATTGATTGGTCCAGCTTATTTTCTAAACACGCATATATCATTCAATGAATACACTTTACAAAATAAACGCCTTCTCCTTGACTCAGGCAGCAACTCGAGCTTGGCCAGACGATCTCTTATTTTAGAATTAGAAAACAAATTTGCTATTAATATACCACTTATTAAAACACCGATCACTTTGAAATCGATCACCGGGGACGTTTTTGATCAGATCGGGACAACGATTTTACATTTACACATAAAGAACGTAGTTGTACCCATAAATTTCATTGTCATTGATGATTCCCTTTGCGGGTTCAGGGCAGATTTTCTTTTGGGAACAAATTTTCTAGCCCTACCTAACATACGTTTTGAGGCGCATAAAAATACTATAGCTGTTTTGTCTGACACTGCCTACATTTCAATGCCTCTTACTCCCATCTATCCCCAGCGCCAAAGCAGTCCCACACCAGAGGTACACCACAACACATCTTTACCTCTTTATCATAATGAAACTAGCGTTGTTAATGATTTATTAATTGATACTGACACAAGGTATAACCTCTCTATTATTGAAAATGTCACCCTTGATTCCTACTCTAAGACAACTTTATCTGTCAAAGCTCTATCTTTAGCGAACACCCCCCCTCCCGAAAAACTAATTTTAACTTCTGAAAAGGCTTTTCTTCATAACTTTCTCTTTATAGGTGGTGTAATGAGCTCGGTTGATAAAGGTCACGTTCTTTTGGATATTATAAATATGTCAGCAGCACCTCACACGCTGCAAACAAATACTTTTTTAACTATAGCCAATCCTCTTTTCACTCTTGACTCTCCTTTGGACACTTCGCATATTAATGTCGCTTCCTCGTCTAAAGGTTTAACCCCGTCCCAACTTCGTAAAACATATAAAGAAATTATTCAAGAGTCTTTCAAAAACGAGGAAGATGAGTGCGCAACACTTACTGATCCGAACCAACTGGAAAATTTATTGGATCTTCTCATGGCCTACAAGGATATAATCGCCTTGGAAAATGATGAAGTCCCTATTTGTCCCCTAACGAAGTTTAGTGTTACTTTGAAAGACGACGCGCCAAAGGTATTATACCGACCTCAATATCGACTCCCCCACCGCTACCTCAAAAATATTGAGGAGTGGGTGGAAGACTCGCTGGCTAAGGGGTATATTAGACCTATCTCCAGCCAACATAGCGCTCCACTTTTAGTGATCCCAAAAAAAGGGTGTTCCTCCCCCCGCATTGTTGCCGATTATAGACTAATTAATTCCCACACAGTCCTTTCGCGCTTCCCCCTTCCATGCATTTCCGACGTTTTAAGTTCACTAGGTAATAGTTCCTTTTTCACAGCTTTGGACTTAAAATCGGGCTATACCTGCATTGAAATTGACGAGGAGACACAACCGCTCCTCGCTTTCAGAACAACAAGAGGTCAGTATACCCCTACTAGATTAAACTTCGGATTGGCAAATGCACCCTCAACGTTTGCAAATCTAATGGAGCTTGCTTTGCATCATCTATTAGGTGACGCCTGCAGAGTTTTCCTCGACGACGTCCTTATCATGGGAACATCTCTGGAAAATCACCTAGAAAATATAAAGAAAGTCTTCGATTCTTTTCGCAAAAACAAGCTTAAAATGAAACTTTCAAAGTGTAAGTTTCTGAGGACCTCTCTCCTTTTTCTCGGTTTTAAAATCTCCAAAAATGGAATATCCCCAGATCCTCTGAAGCTCAAGACTCTCACAGGGTTCAAACCCCCAACAAACGTCTCAGAAACGCGGTCTCTTCTTGGTTTTCTAACTTATTTTTCTCATTTATTACCCCATTACTCCCAGACTGTTAAGCCTATTACACAACTCATAAAAAAGAACAGCACATTTTTCTGGGGTCCTGAACAAAATGAGGCTTTCGAAATACTCAAAAACAAACTCTTGTTGCAACCACAATTGTGCTATCCTGATTATACCAAACCTTTCTTTATAAACACTGATGCTTCTAATGTTGCTCTGGGTGCCGTTCTATTTCAAATGGATGATAACAATAAAGAGAAGCCTCTCTCCTTTATCTCTAGATCTCTTTCAAAAGCGGAAACAAATTACCATACTTTGGAATTAGAAGCTTTAGCAATTGTTTTTGCATTGCGCAAATTCCGCAACACGATCTTCGGATACGAAGTGACGATTATTACAGATAATCAGCCTCTGATACACCTCATCAGGCATAGGCAACTATCTGGTAGACTTGAAAGGTGGAATTTATTTATTCAACATTTCAATCCCACCATTATCTACAAGCAAGGTAAATTGAATATAGTACCTGATTACTTGAGTCGCAACCCACCCGCTTTAACACAAGTGTTCGCTCAAAATACAGTGTTACCAACCACACGCTTCCATCTCACTAAAGAAAACTTCGTAAATGAACAAAAAGCGTGTCCTAGATTAAAAGCTCTTTATGATTTCGCGAAGCCTCTTCTTTCCCATAATAAACCTCTTCAGCAGCAGGACACTTCTGCAGATACGTTCCCCCACGTCCTCATTGACGACATTCTCCATTATGCCACGCAAAATGGGGCATTTTTGCTCCAGGTGCCGGATTCCATGATACATTCCATCATCGAATTCAACCATGACTCTCTCCCAGCTGGACACTGTGGTGTTGACAGAACTGTATATAGGATCAGGGAAAAATACATATTCCCGAGACTATACACACTGGTGAAGGAATATTGCAATACCTGCACCTCCTGCCAGAGGGTAAAGGGAAACAAACCGAAAAATGCAGAAATCAAATCGTACCCCATCCCCTTCGAGCCGTTCTCGAAGATTCATCTCGATGTCCTTGGCCCATTACCAACCTGCAAGGAAACTAAAGCCAAATATATATTGGTAATGAAGGACAGCCTCACGAGATACGTGGAACTTGTCCCCCTCATTCAGCACACCGCAAAGGACATTGCTCACGCTCTTCTGGAAAGGATCATTTGCCGTCATAGCTGTCCTCAAATTATTTTGAGTGACCGCGCGCCAGAGATGACTTCTCAGTTCTTAAAAGAAATTTGTAAGCAGTGGAAAATCAAAGCTGTTAACATCGTTGTTAGACATCCAGAAAGTAATTCCTTAGCGGAAAGAGCTATGTTGCAGATTGCAAACCACCTACGTCATTATGTCAATTCGAACCATAATGACTGGGGAAAATTAATTCCGTTTACTCAAATCGCTATCAATTCTACGTACAATGCTTCTATAGGTTGTACTCCTCATTTTCTTCTGTATTCTTACAACAAACGTCTTCCTTGGGATCTCCCCAATTATATTTCTCCTTTTACTAAAGGTTCCGAACCATCTAAACCTATCCATGAATACGTCAGAGATCTTGCAGAAAGAGCGAATCTCATTCGAGATCAGGCTCGTGAACATCTTTTGCGGGAAACTAATACACAAATGCATAAACAACATAAAAAGGCATCTTCAACACCAATTAGACTTGGTGATTATGTTTTTGTGCTGGACGTAAAGAAACCCGGGCAGTCACCGAAGCTTTTTCCCAAATGGTGCGGCCCCTTTCAAGTTAAGCAGTTGGTACATTTCAATAAATTACTTTTGCAGTGTTTACAAACATCTAAAACATTCATCGTCCATAGGGACAATATTAAGATCACAAAACTTAGAGCTGAAAATGTACCTATCTCCTCCGCAAACCCCAAAGTCGAACCTCCCCCTCCTAAAGACCCACCGTCTCAGGAACCACCTCCTAAAACCTCTCAACTAGCTAACCCTACTCCCCCTCCTTCTTCCTCTGCTATTCCTCACACTATTTACTTCCAAAGACAGCTCCCTCCTTCATTGCAAACCCCTCCACCGATTCCTTTACCACCTCCTTCCTTGTCCCCACCTCCTTCTTCTTCTCCTCCTTCGTCTCATTCTCTTCTTCCTTCACAACCTCCTTCACCTCTTCCAGCACCATCTCTTCCATCACCCCCTCCTCCTGCTCAATCCCCGCCTCCATCCCACGCTCATTTGCCACCTCCAAATCCAAACTTCCTTTTCTCCCCTTCCCCTCCTCCTAGAGTAAATTTTAAAGGTTTTCCCTCTACCACACCTCCACCTCTATCTTTCGACGATTCTCTTTCCCCGTCTCAACTTCCAGCATCAGGTTCTCGATCTCCTTCCCCACCTGGTTTACCCCCTAAAGTTCATTTCAAAATTGCCCATCCTACTCCGATTCCTAAACCTCCTTTACCACCCCCTCCTCCCATCTCTCAAGGTCCTTTACAACCTCCGTCAGATCTTCAAATTCCTCCCACTCAGGACAGACCTCCTCCACTTCCTATCACTTCAGCTAGAAATACTTCAC
This sequence comes from Trachelipus rathkii, assembly GCA_015478945.1. NCBI lineage: Eukaryota > Metazoa > Arthropoda > Malacostraca > Isopoda > Trachelipodidae > Trachelipus > Trachelipus rathkii. The sequence continues at coordinate 5,885 of JABUQX010058247.1, read as the reverse complement.
CTCCCTCTCCTCCTGATGATAGATCTCGTGACCACACGTTCGTTCCTAATTTCCCAATGAGAAACACCAACATTCCACACCCCATGGCTTTAAGGAACAGACAACAGGGTACTGTATTTAGAGGGAACAGAGAATACTTACTTCCTCCACCACAAAACATCCCTCAGGGCAGAGGTTTACCGCCCCCAAGACCTCCTAAATCATGAGTGTTATTTAATTTTAAAAGTACCACGGGCCGACTATTTTACATTTATTTACATCAATGTATAAATAACAAAACACATTAGAAAAGACATTTCTAACATGAAAATTATTGAAACTGTAAACACATTTCATTGAAAAGAAAGTTAAAACAAATTAATATTAAGATCACTAAATTTCAAACTTTCTTCATTTGCATAATAACTCAATATACAACCTTCTTCTCATAAACCCTCTCTTTCTTCTCTATTTTCACAGACAAACATGTTGACAAATTGGATCCCCTTCTTTATCTTGACATTAAAAATCTTTGCTCTGAAACTAGAAAACACAGAATCAAGATATGAATTTCATCAAGGCTTTGTTTTAAAACAAGCAGGACATTCAAGATTTATCTCCAGTTATTTAAATATACATACAGATTTAAGATGCTCAAAAGAACTTTATAATATTATAGTAAATGTATTAAACAAAAATACTCAGCTACTAACTAATTATATACCGTATTTGAAACAGAGATTCAATAGTAGATTTAACGTAAACCAAACTTCACCTGAACTAAAATACATTCATTCACTATTACTTGAAAACCAGAAACAATTTAAAAATATCCTCCAAGATCCTTGGGTACTATCTTATTTAAATATTCAGCCTTCAGCCCCCAAAAGAGTAAGTAGAGGCCTAATAAATGTAGGCGGAACGGCATTGCAATATTTATTCGGGACAGCAACCATGAACGATATTAATAAACTTAATACCAAGATAAACTTATTACAAGATACGAGAGCCCACATTTATAAACTTAAAGAGCAAGTTCATCTAAATACTAATACATTAATAGATATAAAGGACAATTTGAAAGTGTTAACTCAATACATAAATTCATCTATACCTTCTATAGAGTTACAGCAGGAAATATCGAAGCTAAACACATACTTAAACTTAGAAAAAACAATATCGAACAACATTCACACTCTCATTGTAACCATACAAAATATATGGACTACAGCAAAGTACCAGAACACCCCCTTAAATGTATATTCTTATGATATCTTACACGAGCTTATCAGAAATAGTAGCCAAATCTTACAACACCAACCAATAATACCTCTTACTCACGAATCATTTTACAAGTTCCTATCTCTATCTTGGTCATTTATACACGAAGACGATGCTTACCTTCTATCTACTATCATTCCATTTTCCGATGAAACTTCTTACAAAATTTATAAAGTAATTCCTTTCCCCACGCCACTAAATGCCACATACCCAAGACTGATGTTAAATAACGAATATCCCTACTATTTTCTAAATCATCAGACCCTCAAATATACATACAGTAAAAGTTTGACAGAAGACACTTGTAAACATTATGATTCAAATTTCATTTGCTTCCCATCTAACCCCACGCAATCACTTGATTACCATAACTGTATCATATCCGCAATATTAAGAACAAATCAAACCACTCATTGTAACTACATTTCCTATCTCTCTGAAGCCCCTTTCAATCTTAAGGTCGGTCATCAAACCCTACTCACTTTCTCTTCCAAGGTCGTAGCTTCAATCTCCTGTCCCAAAAGTCATCCCAGATTAATTACTAGTAACATTTTCCTTCTCCCACAAGGATGCACATTTGTTTCAGACAAATACTCCTTCAAGTACCCTTCCCACTCTTCCGTGCAAACAAGCTGGATTAACAAAGATTCTCAACTTCCGGAATATCCACTTGATCGTCAAAATTTTATCCCAAATGTTACTTCTCTGACTTCCAAATTAAAATTAAAACCATTACATCCCCAGTGGGATGAGTCTCTTGACACCATCAATCGAACCGAAAACATGGGGAGGCATAAATATCCATTCTTTTTCTATATCCGGATTTTCCATTTTTGCGACCATACTAAGCATCTTAGGAATCTGTTTGGTTTATTTTAAACTTCGCCCTACTCCAGTACCCCCTGCAGCTCCTTCTGCAGCCCCTAGTGTTCAATATACCGTGGTCCAACGTGCACCTATTCCCGAACCAAAATCAACCTCTTCCATTTATCCTGGACTAGAACCCACCTATTCAAATCCTCCTGCATAACTTGCCTAGCCCATTGCTCTTTCTTTTCACTGGCAGGGGACCTCTTTAACTAGATCTTTTGTTAAACCTAATAAAGGAGACAGAAAAGAGATATTTTCTCTCTCCTATCTGATTTTATCTTTTCAGATAAAATTTTATTTTTCCTTTCTTCATTTTTTTTCATCACTAGGCTTCAAAATCTTTTATCACAGTCAAAGTCCTTTTTGTATCAAATTATATTTTTGTACTCCTGATTAATATATTTATTCATAAACTCCGCTATCATTTTGAAACTAACGACCCAATCATCCCTCCCTCTTTCACCCCTCTTTTTTTTCCTATAAGAAAGCTCTTGTTCATTCTTAAAATTCATTCTGACTTCTGATGTGCTACCGACAAGGTTATATTTTTTCCTTTGTCCTCCGTCTGTGATTCTGGTAAGCTTAAATTTGTTTGGTTTTTATAAATTTATTTCTCACAAGAAACTTGTACTTTCAGTCGTAATAATAATTACCGATTTATTTTAAAGTTCTTGTGTTCTCCCCAGCAATTTTAAATAACCTCCCTCACGAACTTTATTTTTGAAGTGAATAAATTCATGCCCGAATTTTCTTGATATTATATATATTTTCTTCCCCTAGTTCAATTTCGTATTTAAACTTTTAATGAAAAAAAAATTTTTTTTGGTGAAATGAATAATTAATAATAATAATAATAATAATAATAATAATAATAATAATAATAATAATGATAATAATAATAATAATAATAATAATAATAATAATAATAATAATAATAATAATAATAATAATAATAATAATAATAATAATAATAACAACATTAATAATAATAATATTTTTCGTTTCACTCGACCTTGATCTTTGCTTGGGTAATTTTAATTGTTGCACTTTTTTTTTAAACAATCTAATGTGCCCCGAGGAATACTTCGTTATTTTTTTTTTTTTTCATCTCGCCCACTTTTGTTTTTATGAATTTTAAATACACGGCCGGCTGTTGGAATTTGCTATTACACTATGATATAATTTACACTACCATCTACACTTTACCCGTTTACATAGTTTCAACTTAAGAATTTGTTTTTTATAGTATTTGAATATTATCCTGGCTCCATTTCATAATATAAATTCTTTGAATTAATTTGGATCTGGCCAGAAAAAGATTTTATTTTTCATTTTTTTAATGCTAAGTGTCATCTTTAGAAAATTTTGATTTAACTTTTAATTGAAATTCATGTATTTCGTCATCCAGAAAAGACTCTAGTTTTTAACTTTAAATTTATTTGTTGAGAAATTTTTGTTTAACTTAACAATGTCTTAAATTTAATAAAATTTTTTTTTACATAAGGTGAAATGTATTTTATATGTCTTTCCTCTTTGAAATTCTCTTATTTATTTTTTTATTTTTGTTTTTAGGCACCTATCGTTGTGAATAACATTTGGAACTATTTTGAAATTTTGTATTAAATATTATATACCTGCACATTAAAGTTGAAGCAGCAGATTGCACCTATTACTATTCCCAAGGCTTTTACTAAAACATCGCCCACAGAAGAAATCTTTGGGCGAAATATATATATATATATATATATATATATATATATATATATATATATATATATATATATATATAAATATTTATTTAATAAATATATATATATATATATATATATATATATATATATATATATATATATATATATATATATATATATTTTTATGATACCACCACTCACGGGCAATGCCCTTTTTAAAAGGAGGGGGAAAAAAATAAATAAATAAATAAATAAAAAAATAAAATACATAAAAAAAAAATAAAAATTAAAATAAATGAAAAGAAAATAAACCCACCCTGACCCTTGCCTAACACAATTCCCTCAGGTGGGCGTAGACACGGGACTTAAATAGAGGAAGATTAAAAATTGCGGGGAAAATAAAAGAAGGCAAGGAGTTCCTAAAACAAACATGGCTGGAAAGAAGGAGGTACCACAACGAGTGATCCTTGACTCTCCAATATTCACCACATTTTTCATGAGAGAACAAGGCACCTCTTGTGTTACGAGGGGCGACGCAGTGGTGGAGGGAATGCGAGAGAGGTCAGAATTCTCCTGAGAGAGCACCTGCCGTTAGCCAATACCTAGAAAGAGATAGGGCACCTACATCACGACGCAGAGAGAGAGGGTCAAGGGAGTCAGAGTATGGGACAGTTTATAAGCCTCTTAGCCTTAGCTTCAACTCTATCAAAGGAGGGTGGAACCGGATCCCCCCAAATGGAACAGTATTTCATGCAGGGGCGAATAAGACCTTTATATAATTGGAGTATCTGAGCAGAAGAAAAAATTCACGCAATCTGAACAGAATTCCGAGCTTTTTCCATTTTAGTAACCGATGTGATGTGAGGTCGCCAAAGACAATTACTTTATTTATCATTGAGTCCTAGAATGTTTGTGTTATACGGGTAAAGACATTAGAGCCATCAAAAGGGATAGGAAAGTTGGGTGGTTTTGAGAGGGAGATATGAAGAAGTTTGGTTTTCAAGAGTTGAACTTCACAAGATTGAGGTGACCCCACCGAGAATCCCGACCAGATCGGCAGGAATTGAATCGGAAAGCTGTAAACGAGAGGAGGCAACTCTATGGGCTAAGCAGGGAGCTTCAATTAAAATAGGTGGAAGAATGGAGTTGAGTCATCGGCACAGAGTGAACAGAGTTAAGAAGTGCAGCTAAAAAGATCGTTGATGAAAAGTAGGAATAAAGGATGAGATAAGACAGAACCTGAGGAACACCATAATTAATAAGAAAGGAGGAAGAGGTTGCTCCATCAGCAAGAGCAGAAATGGAACGATCTGAAAGAAAAATAGACAAAAGACAAGAGTAAGCAAAGCGAAGGAGAATCAAAGGAAGGTAGCTTAGAGAGTAGCGACACATGCCATACCCTGTCAAAAACTTTAGATATGTTCAAATTACTACCCCAAGACTCCCCATGATCCTTAAGGGCAGAGAAGACCATAGATCAGTTAGATAGGAAGGATATCACCAGTTGATCTCGAACGTCGAAAGCCATACTGACGATCTGAAAAGAAAGGAATGAGATTCTATGTGATCGAGGAAATGAGAGTTAAAGAGAGTTTTCAAAAAGCTTTAGATAGAATACAAGTTAAGACAATAGGTCGATAGTTAGAAGGATCCAGAGCGGCTACCTTTTTTTTTGGGATTGGCTGAATAAAAGCGCGCTTCCAGCATTGAGGAAAAATATTGGTGTTAAGGCACTAGGGGTAGGTTAGGAACGAGGACAGGCTTACCAGCTCAGGAAGCAAACTCCCTCAAAACACGAGGAAGGAATGCCATCTGGGCCACTGGCCTTCCACGAGACGTTCATGAATCTCAGTATCTCGTAGCACTCGATCATGGTACTGACAGAATTAGGCACATTGGACACCTGAGGAGGGAGGTTAGACAGGAGGAGGGAGCCGGAATCGTCCAGGGTGGGATTAGATGAAAAAGAAGATCAAAGAGATTAGCCTTTTCAGCAGGAGTGTTAGCAACAGAACCGTTCAGAACGGATAAGAGAGGAAAGGCAGATTTACAGATTTACAGATA
>JABUQX010058246.1:15000-39231 GCA_015478945.1 Trachelipus rathkii | reverse complement strand
TGAAAGACATCAACATAGGCATTAACTAAATTAACCTAACCTTTAATTTTAACGGAGTCAACAACTTTAAATGTCCCATATATATATATATATATATATATATATATATATATATATATATTATATATATATTATATATATATATATATATATATATATATTATATATATATATATATTATATATATATAATATATTTATATATATTATATATTATATATTATAATATATATATAAATATATTAGCCTATATATATATATTATATAATTACAGATTATTTTGAAGTGAAGAACAAGATCTGTTTTGCGACATTACTTTTACAAGGGCAATTAAGAAAATTAAATGAGCTTGTATAAAAAGAGCTCGTCTAGCTAAGGTATAGCCTATAAAAAAATGATTTTTAGTAGTCATAATTAACTGATTTCAGTTCCTATTTTATTTAATGTTAACGTTTAGACTTCAAATTGGGCAATGAAAAAGTTGAATAGCATGTAATCCAAAGAATGAATCAGTTTTTAAAAAATGTTAATCGTGTGTTTGTAATTTTTGCAACATTACTTATGTTAGATATTCTTCGTAATTAATATTTAGAATTCGCTGTAAGGTGACTGACTGATCTAACCCAAGTACAGAGAGACTGCCCAAAAGTAAGATTTGTCTGTGTCTGCCCAGTTTTGCAAGTTTAGTAAAATTTATCATGTTCTCCTACGACTCTGTCATCTTTATTTATTCATTAGTTAGATTTCATTTGATGCACATCTCTTTAGAAAGAAATAGTTTTTGTGTGTTTTTGCTTATATGTTATATACTTCCATAGGTTATATATTTACAATCTAAATAGTATTAATCGATTCAGAACTAGTTCCAAAATCACATCTAGATATATCTAAAATTTCAGATTCTGAGCAATCAATGGCAAAATTAACATCAATCCCTGTAATAAGATCTGTCAAATTTAAAAATTAAAAAAGAAAAAAAAAGCTTTTAAATTTCTAATAATAAAGAGACTTCAGTTGAGGATGAATTATTAATGATTTATTCCTACCCTATATTAACCATCATCATTGCAATGCATTTTCTGGTCGTTAAAGCTCATTTGGTTCCAAATTAGATAAAGGCTACTATACTCTAACTGGTCAGACTTTTATGGTTTTCTGTAATGATATACACTAAAACGATAGTGTATTCAGTTTCTAATTAATATTTTACCTTTGTAATGTTTCATATCTTTCCCCATTAGCCAACTTTCAGCACAGCTTGTTCATTTTTATCAGGGTTGGCTCCATCTAAACTAGTATGTGGAAGGGTTTTAATGACAGTCGGTTGATAAATGGGTAGCCTACTGTGGTGAGTCGTGTTGGTCGTTACCGACCAGTTGGGAGACCGAAGAAAAAGTGTATTGAGTCAGTCAAAAAGATTGAAAGGAGAGAAAAATTGCTTAGCAAGATTGCTTCTGCTTCGGAAGTTCGTAAAATTACAGTAAATTCTGAAAAAAAAATAATCAAATTTAGTCTCGTTAAAGAAAAAAAGTATGTTTCAGGAAGCCTTTTTCTAGATTAGTTGCTCGTATTTCTTAGCATACCGTACCATGTATTCTATATACACTCTTTTTTTAAGTGTTGAAGATTTGAATGATCAGGATATTCAGATTTGCCGTTTTCTTCATATTCTGTCGTCGACAAATCTGGATTACTCCTGCTTCTGTATAAATGCCCTCCGGTACTCGAATGTGATGAAACGCTATCATCACTACAAACAACTGGCGGGTCACTGTTAAAAGCAAGGTAAAATATATATTACTATTAGTCAAATAAGACAAAAGTGTACTAGTAAACTAGCAGTCAAATAGTAATAGTATCCTAGTTATCAAGGTTGTGAATAGACTATAGTCTCTGGGAACACCAATTATTCGCGGTTACAATTTTCAGTCAGTGTTACCACCGGAGTTGTATCAAGTAAAGGGTCGTATAATATTCAGCAGATAATCCTAACCTCTACTTATATAAAATTATACGTCTTAGTAAATTCTAGATTATACTTATAGTTTGTCAATGGTTAAAATCTAATGTAGGGTGTAACTTAAGCTAATCTATTTATTTTATTCTGAATGATATTATATAATAATAGAGTATTGATTTATAAATATTATTTATATTAACTATAATTATTATTTATATTTGAAAACTATCTATGTGTTGTATTCAATAAGAACATTTACATTTATTTTGAATATTCATTATTCCATAATTTAAATAAGGTGTTTCGGTGTGAGTGCAGACATTTTCTGTATTGATCTCAGATAATATGTATATATAGGTATATAATATATAATATAGTAAATTTTGACTAAGCCGTTATAGGGGGTCTTCATACTTATAGATACAGGTATTTGTTAAAATACTGTTCTTTTTTATTATATCTTCTTGCTATACTTTGAATACTTAATATATATATATATATATAATAATACTTACTTATATATATATATATTTATGTTAATATAACTAATACGCTTTTTATACTTATATTAATATATCCTATATATATATATATATATTATATTATATATAACTATAATTAATATAAAAACATATAGTTATATATTATATAATATAATACATATAAATATATTTTCTTATTATTTTACTTTAGCTATATAGGTATATATTATGTTGTTATAAAATTATATACAGGTTTAAGTGATAGGATGAATGTTAGGTTATAATAATAGATTTGATATATGTATGTAGTTATAATCTATTATTTTTTCCACTATTTTTCTTCTCTTAATCCAAATCTATTATCCTTGTGTTTGTTCTTCACTCTCACGTCTCAAAGCCACGTTATTTAGGTTTACGAATATCTATTACCGGCTCTAACAAATTATTATATATATTAGTATATAGTATGTAGTTCTTTTTTCATTTTCCCTTCCATTTGCAATTTGCCAAGTTCCTCTTGTACTATTTTTTTCAAAAATTTTCTTATTTGGGTAGTTTTCCTCTCACTACTTTTTTTACCACTCATTTCACAACTTTATGTACCATTTCTCCTTCCCTCCTACTTATTTTCCCATATCCCAGAATCTCTGCTAGATAATTATATATGGAGAATACCCCTCCTCCTAACTCCCTACCTCTAATTATTGATAGAAATCACCCTACTCACTATCAGTCTGCCTATAACTACCCTCACCCCTATCGAAAATATATAACGTATTTTCGAAAAAAGGCCCAGAGGAAAACGTATTTTTTTTTGTGAAAAACCGGGGTGTTAAAAAAAAAAATAAAACTATAACCATAAAATTGCGTATTACCTAAATAAACTCGCGAATATTAAGCTAATATTAACATTTACAGTTTTATTCAGTGATCAAGTCGTATTAGGAGATTATTTTTTTAAAAAAATAACTAGTGATAATGAATTAAGCTACCTAGTAGACATATGTATAAAAATTTCTGATTATATGTTGAGACAGTTTCTGTATACGGGTACTGTTATATAATGTATATCGATCATATAGAGGGACATGGTTACTTATTTTTTCTTTGAATCCAAAACTTGTTTGCGATAATTACTCATAATCATATTAAGGCTGCCGTATCGTCGCACAATATTTCAGGTAGTAGAGTTTATAGAGATCCAGTGAACAAAGCACTGGGGTATAATACTACACGCACATTTGTTCTGCGAAATAATTACTCATGTTGATCATTTGCGCACTTACGCGGGAGGCGTATATGGTATAATAATAATGAACAAAACATTGGAAATAACATGTCTTTTTTCTCTTTTTGCATGATTTGGTAAAGAGGAGCCTCAAAATCATGTAACAACGATGTGCTATTATCTGCATGAATACCTCCTAGTCAATAGAGTCACATGGCATCGTCAAGAAAAAAAAGGTCGGCTGTAATAAAGTATACCTAAATATATCCCTAGTCAGTACCATTATCTTAAGCCAGTACCCCTTAATGCTAGACGTAGTTACTAGAATTGCCGTACCATACACATATATAAATTTCCTCCAGTTACACTTAACAATCTGGTTAATAAAGTCGGACGTAGCTACTATGGGAGAATTCGTGATGAGATATAATGTGAGGAACCATCCTGTCCTATTCATCAATAATGTATACTACGGATTTGGTATATAAAGTAAACATATAATATAAGAGTCACTATTAATTAATTTTCATAAAAATAAAATCATTCTATAGAGAGTGACGAGTCGCTAACACACATATAAGCGCTCTAGTCGAACTTTTTGACCTCAAGTGTGGACGCTCGTGATACAGTCCCAATATATAATAATATAAAGATTAATAATAAGAAATATAAGATGGAAATATAAATAAATATAAATTTAATAAATTTAAGATAATTTCATTATTATAATAAATATTTAAGTAATAAATGGATTTTAATATGACCCTAAATATTGTTGATATATGATATTCATAAGGTTATATAGATGATATATATATTAGGATGATATATATATATATATATTAATGAGTATATTTATAAAATTTTATTGTATAAAATAATATATATATACGTCGTATAGTCTCACTAATATAATACTATCTAGAGGTAATTTAGTAGGATATATATAAAATAGGTACTATAGTTGAATTTTTTAATTTCACAAATTATTTACGCAAAAAGCTATTTGTTATATCTGCCTCTGTTATTGTTCTAAAAAATACGAAGAAGGAGGAATGCGAATTCCCGGAAAAAAAAGTGGTATAGACCGCGTTTATTGCGCACCCCCTACATTCCTCGTGACGACCACCATCCGCACCGCGACCGCTCAACGCTCCACGCTTACTCGCGACCCACTATATAGGCCGCATGATTTATGATATTTGTATGCGATAGTAATCGCTTATTTTATAAGGATATTCAAGTACTCAGTCAAATGACTCTAGCTGGCAGTATTGGTATGCTCAGAGAGACGTAACAAAATCGTATACCTCTCCTCCTTGTTCCTTTACCATAAAGCTATTGTACTAAAAAATTTAATTTCCAGAGGTGGTCTGTTTTGACGTGAGCGTCGTTGATATGTACTAAGAGCCTTGCACTGAATGAACTGTTGTATTCCCTGCACCCGTTCCCGCTCTCCTAGCCCTATACCCTCTTAAAGTATCATTGGGAATATTATTATATTATTATTATATTATTTAATAATTATTATATATATTTATTATTATTATTATATTATTATTATTATTATTATATATTATTTTATTATTATATTATTATGATATTATATTTTTTTTAATATTATTTTATTATTATATTATTATATATTAGTATTATTATTATCATTTATATTTATATCATTTATTGTATATTTAATTATTATATAATTATATAATTTATTATTATTATTATTATTTATTATTATCTAGGTTATTATTTATTATTATTATTATTATTATTATTATATTATTACTTAATATTATATTATCATTATTAATTATTTTATTTTATTGATATATATTATTTAATTATTATTTAATATTTTATTATTATTATTATATTATACACATTTATTTTGATTATATTCTTTAAAATTGTCTGGTAATAAAAATGAAGACTCACAACACTTTTTATTTATATTATTTATTTATCATTTATTTATATTTTTCTATTTATTTTTAAATATAATATTATTATATCTGATATATATTATATAATAATATATAATCTATACTATATTATATATATATATAGATATATTAATATTAATATTAATATATATATATATTATAAATATATATATATATATATTAGATAGATAGATAGATAGATTAGATAGATTAGATAGTATATTAGTAGAAGATAGATAGATAGATAGATTAGATAGATAGATAGATAAGTATAAGATAGATAAGATAGATAGATAGAAAGATTAGATAGATAGATCAGATAGATACATAGAATTATAGAATTAAGATAGAATAGATGATAGATAGATAGTATAGATAGAATAGATTAGATATATAGATAGCCTCTCAGATTAGATAGTTAAATAGATCAGATATGATATAATAGATAGACTAAGATAGTTAGATAGATAGATAGAAGATAGATAGATATATAGATAGAAGATAGTAATACACCGCGCGGATAGCGAAGAGAAAGAAAAGATAAAGAGAGAAAGAAAGAATGAATAAAGAAAGAGAGATATACGATTAGAAGATAGCTTTAAGATAGATAGTAATGGATAGCTTTATTGGAGATGATTAGATAAATAGATACATAGGTTGAAAGATTAATAGATAGATAGATGATAGAAGATATATTAGGCATTCTTGGGAAAAGAAAGAAAGATAAAGGAAGATAAAGTAAGAGAAAAAAGAAAAGAGAGAAAAAGAAGAAAGAGAGGAGAAAGATAAAGAAATGAAGAGAGTAAAGAAAGTAAATGAGATAATTTAAGTGATTGAAAGATAAATAGAGTGAAAGAGAGAGAGAGGAGAGAGAGTAAGAGGGAATAGAGCTAAAGAGAAGTGATAGATTGAGATGAGATATATGAGATAGAGATAGAGATGAGAAAATAATATAGAATAGAATATATAGTAAGATATAGAATATAATATAGATAAGAGAGATGAAAGAGAGAGAGAGATAGAGGGAGAAGACGAGATATATATGAGAATGCGCCAAGGCATCCCGGAAAGAGGATATCAGGCCATTGTAGTATTATATATATCTATGAAATATCTCTTGCATTAGGCCGTAACAAATACCTAGTCCTGGCCTTTTTATATATAGTTAAGCATCTTTAGCCAGTGAATAATATATAAAATAATTATATTTTGATTTAGTATGAAATAAGTATAATTTACTATTATTCTATTGTTCGATAAAATATATATAACTTAAAAAAAATATATTTAATTAATATTATTCTTATATAATTATTATATATTTATATATTATATAATTAATAATTTACTTTAAAATATTATATAGTCCATATAATTATAATATAGAACATACTTGATAAATATATATTAGATATATTATATTGAAATAATTACTATTAATATTATACATGATTGAATGTAACACAAAAACTTATGCAATTTATATAAAAGAACACAATAAGTGTAATGCCATATACCCGTAGTTTATTATGAATGATAATATTGATAGTAATAAATATCTATATACGAATATATTATTAATTTTTTTATATATGATTTATATATATGCTCTAAGTAATATATAGATATATAGCTATATAGATATATATTATTATCTCAGAGCCTCAGTAATATGGATGGTAAGTCATGATTTTAGTTATGTTATCCTAATATATATATATAGTATATATATATATACTATATATAATATTAGGCCGAGAAACCCACCGGAACTTCGTATCCATCGTTCTTGATGTATAAATATAAATATACTATATATAATCCGATGTATATATATATATATATATAATATAATATAGGTATAATGTTCCGTTATTTATTAAATATAAAAATAAAAATAAATATAATATTCAACATTATATTAATTGATATAACCTTTGCATTTTCAAATTCTTGTGAAAACTATATATATATATTATTATACTTATATTATATATAAGTAATGACGGTATACTAATCTTATCTCGATAGATTTGTTCTAAATAATACTCATAGCAAGGAATTTATTACTTACTAAAAAGACACATTGTATGTACTGAACTAAGAATTTTTTGAATAAGTTTGTTTATGACCAATTTGTGGACGGGTATCTAGTGATTAGTTATGTGATATAACCCCGTTATTATACTTTTGTATTGTATATTGATTTTATTTATGATATAATTTTAATACCTGTTATTTTGTTACAAGTGAAAACTAATAAGTGTTTTTTATCTTCTTTAGGGGAACTAATTGGCATATGAATTTCGAGCCTGAAGAAGTTAAGATATAGTTGAGATCGATTGTTTCGTGTCCAAGTGCATCATCCAGTTAATGATAGTTATTGGAGTTAAGAACAAGCTGTAAACATTGAAAGCCCGACGATTTGCTCAGGGAAATTCTGATTTGTAAAAACGATAAGTAACTTGTACGGCTGAAGTGTCAGATGGTGCCGGTGGGTTACGGCGTTTTTGTCAAAAAAAGCGCATAATTAGTTGTGTTGCAGAAGGTGTGTTTATTTGGGTAAAAATGTAGGTGTAAAAAAATGCTTCTCTGATTAAAAAATTTACATATTTATTTTCGTTTTAGTCTGTCTTAGTTGTATCTACGTTAACATGCCTGCGTGAACTGTGTTCTGGAGATGCTGACCATTCAGGTATTTTTTACATTTTATACGTCATCAGTATGTTAAGCTTTTATAAAGTTTTACGGATTTCAAAACTGTTATAGCGTAGGTTCGACTCGTAAAGCCATGAATTGATGCCAACCGATTTATTTGTTTATTGAATTTTAGTATTGTATTTCCTGATTTGCCTGATTAATTATGTGTTTTATGATACTAGCTACTAGGCTTATACTTGCTGCTATTGAGTGAGTTTATGAAAAATTCTTAAATAATTAGTACTAGTTTAGTGAGACACTGTTATAAGGTTATAAACGGTTACTAAATGTTTTATCGTAATTTGAAAGGAGTACATATTATATATTTTTACTGGCTTGCAATATCTCGCGTTTTGTTTGAATACTGTTTACTGGATTTCACCCTAGATTATATACTGAATGTAGTACTGTTATGGAAATTTACATTACTGTTGTGTTTTTGTAAGGCCACGAATTGATGCTAGCCGGTTTATAAACTGTTTATTGAGTTGCTCAATGGATATTATATTTTTTATGATTTTAATGTATATTTAACTAATATGGCATTGTGAATTGTTACGATAGAGATTGCTATAATGTACCTTCAAATGATAATAAAGATACAAGAACGTAATGAATTTCTGTTTTATGAAAGAGAAAGTTTATAATAAATTGTTTTATTGAGGTAGAAGATTCTCATATCCCGAGGTTTATTTTATTAATAACCTCGCGATTACAGTGCAAATAACATAAGAAAGGTTACTGTTTATATGTATAAGACATTACCAACCCATTAAAAATTATAAGGTTGAATAATACAGTTTATTTAAGAGACTTTGAACGGTAATATTGCGAGCTCCGTAGTGTGCTGGACGGACCCTATTATTATTTTCTTGTTTATTAATTATTATTTATTATATGATTATTATATTTATTATGTTATTATATTTCGTTTTTTTACCGGTATGTTTGTGTGAATGTAAGGGCTAGCACTTCAGTCACTTTATTTAAGGGTTTATTATATTATTATTATTATTATATTATTATTATTATTATTATTATTATTATTATTATTATTATTATTATTATTATTATTATTATTATTATTATTATTATTATTATATTATTATTTTGTATTTTTTTTGCAAGGGGAGAAAAGGAAAAACAAAGAATTGAACTGAGGAAGGAAAGTACAGCAGAATGAAGGAAGAAGAAAAGAGGACAGACAGATAAAACGGAAATGACAGGAAAAGTTATAGAATGAGGTTGGTTAAAATTTTTTTTTGTGTTTCTTGTTAAGTTTGGTACCCAAACTTGGGTAGGGAGATGTGTCATAGCGAGGATTAACCAACTAAAGAACAGATGACATGGACTAAGATTTTTGAAAAGTTTGTTTAAGACCAGATTGCGCAGGTACAGGAAGTTAAGGAAAAGCCCCGTATCGGTATGTATAAGATTTGATTAAGATTTTATTTAAAGGTAGTTATTTTGTTTACAAGTGAAACTAATAAGTGTTATTTTTATTTCTAGGGGAACTAATGTGGGGGCGATATGTAATTCGAGCCTGAAAAGTTAAGATATAGTTGAGACGATGTTTCGTGTCTCCCAAGTGCATTTCAGTTTTATAATGTAATATGAGTTTATAGTTTTCGCTTTCGTTGTAACATTGAAAGCCACGACAGATTTGCTCAGGGAAATTCTTGATTTAAGAAACGATAGATAAACTTGTCGGCTTGAGAGTGTCAGTAATGGTTTGCCTGAGTTAACGGTCAGTTTTTTGACTTCTAAAAAAAAGTCGACATAAAAGTTTGCAGTCTGCAGAAGGTAGTTTTTATTTTGGTAAAAGGCTATTTTTTTAAGATTTTTATACGATTATACTACATATAATAATGTTAAGCTTTAAGGTTACTATGAAAACTGTTAAAAGCGTAGGGTTCGATCTATACGTATTAAAGCATGAATGCTTATGCGTGCTCATAGCGAGTTATTATGTATAGTCTCAGTCGAATAGTTTTTATATCTTGAATTTACCATGAACTCTTATATTAATACTTGCTTACTCTCTTTATGAGATTTCATAACTGGATCAGCTGTGCTAATGAGTTTATGAATAAACTATTAGAATTTGGGTTGGAATGAGGAGCACCTTTTGATGATGCTAAAAATCGGTGCTAAAATTGTGTGTCTACTCCAGGAAAATTATAAATAGGGTGACGTAATAGACTGACATAAATATCTACCAGTTATATATAAGAATATATATAAAAAAAAAACATAGAGATATAGCAAATAAAATTTACATATGAGGAATCTAGACTGTTTATGGAAATTTACATTACTGTTGTGTTTGAAAAAGCCACGAATTGATGCTTAGCCCCGGGTTATTTAAATGATACTTGCTATTGAGGCAATGCTGACTCTCAATATTATGCTGATTTATCAAGCTGAAATAAGGTGAATACATTATTGTCGATTGTAGATATCTCGTCAGCGATAGTAATTTCTTATATGTACCTTCAAATGGATTAAAGCAACAGTCTGGTTACTGTTTTATGAATATATCACAGATGAAAGGTGTATATAAAAATGTTTATAAAATGAGAATATTAAAAATAAATATTTTCGATACTAAGCATGCTTTTTACTCCTGCAGTATACGGAGCACAACACTACCCCAGAACAGAGGGTTTATGGACGTGGTCATTAAATGGTGATCATAGTAACGTCGAGAACCCCCGAATAGAAAAATTATAGTTAATCAAAGATATCAGAGGTTGTATTAAAGAGGGAACGTATTTTGTACCACCTCCCGGGTAAATTAATATAGCGGGCTAAGGGTGAGTCAGGGTATATTAATATACTATATATATATAGATAATATAAGGTAAAGCGAATAAGTATATTAGGTAAATCACCCCCTAGCGACATATACGTATACTATCAAGTATAATAATATAACCAATAGAATATAGTTCGTAGATATTATATGTGAGTCTGATGTGTGAGTGTAGTTTGAGGAAACATATTATATATAGTATAATAAGTGGTTCCGGTGTAGTGATATATCCACTTCCCCGTAGAGGGGGGGAAACTAAATCCTATAACCTATATACTTGTCATCGTAGTTACCCATATAAGTATATATATATAATATTATATATATATATATATATAGTATAATAATATATAATATACATTTATATATAGAAGGATGCGGGAACTTGTAATGAAGCCCTTCTTGTAAGCATAATTATTCATATTATTATTATTAATATTATTATTATATTATTATATAATGCACGTCAGCAAACACAGTGTTCAAAATGAGGTATATTAATTAAAGAACTCTAATTCGTCATATTTCCACCGCAGTAGGGGCGACGTGAACCATCGTCGAATGGATCGAGTTTACTTGCCATAACTTCCCTTTAGGGGTGTTGGCTCCCAAACCTTGGATATTTGATTGTAGTACATAAAAATTTTGGTTATACACCTTCTTATAGTGATGAACCCACAATCGATACAGTAGGAGTGGTAGATGACACTCGCTCTTCTCGGTGTTATGTAGGGGTAAGAACCACAAAAAAACTTATATAATTGGACATCAGATATGTTGAAAAATTTGGATATAGTGAACAATTTCTATAATAAGGTGACCCCTGTAGTCAGCTCTCATGGATTAATGATGTTCCCATAACTCTGAAGGTTATGGGCTGTAAACCCAATACCTGGAAAACTCGAAACACTAAAGATAAGGATGAAAATCCCGAGAGCTCGACTCCTTCCTAAATAGGCCTATATCTAAAAGTGTCGCATTCGTCAAACTTACTACGACCAAATTTTTACCGGTAATTTTTTTTCCCCGGCTTTAACTCCGTTTATCAATAAAAAATGGGGGGATTGTAGCAAGAGTATTTATTAGGTGGGTGGTTGAGTTTGTGTGGGGTGGTTGTGACTTTTTTTTTTTTTTAACAAGCTCCTCCTTTCCCCCACCAAAAAGTAACTACAAAACAACATAAGATTACCGCAAAATTTGAAAATTGGAACATAGTAGGTTCCAAAAATTTAGGATGAGCACACAGAAGAGGAAGATTAATATATTTCGCGTACTGGAGGATGTGCAAGCACCCGTTTCTAATTCCTGCGGAAACGGGACATTCTATTTTCAAAACTCGGTTCTTCGCATTTATGACCTACGTTCATGATCATAGATTTATTATGATGTGTTGTCCTAATATGATTTAAAGGTTTTACTTAACAAATTATTTCTTTTAACCAGTAATCAAAGATATTTAATTTATATTATATTTCAATATTTATTCATTTATTTTCCAAACTTTTAATTTCTAATTTAGTTTTGGTGAGTTAGTTTTTATTATAACTTATTTTTCATATATATATATTTTTCAATTTTTCATAGATATGTTAAATGTAAATGAATAATATCTTACATTATTAACTGAATGACACTTAAGGCGAATATGCAACAATATACTCTGTGTAGGTTCTGAAGTTTTTCGCTCAACCTCGAAAAATAGACCGTATCGAGTTTTGTAAAATTAAGCAAATGTTCCGTTCCACCTGTTAGGCGAGATTACACGTGAGGGTTGTTAATGAGCTCTCCCTCCTCAAGTTACCTATATTTGGTAACCGTGTCCTACTTCTCGTGGACTCTTAACTCCAAAGATTTCATACCGCTCTCGATATTCAATTTCACTCGTTTGAGGCTTCAGCTCACCCTACTCCTTGTTAAACGTATGTACGATATACGTTAAATTTCGTGTGTCGGGACGAAGCTATCACTTATAAAGAATCAAGTGTATGCCGAGTTCATCTCACTTCTAATGTCAATTTATGGCCAAGGTAGTGAGCGGTATCACAGCCCATGTTCGCTTCATAATGGGCGGCAGTACGTCTAACGTAATCAACTGCACTATGATATATACACAGGGGTCAATCCTTATAAGAAAGGTTGAGTAATATATATTATACTAAATTTATTATTTACCTATCTCAGATTCAAGATATATATATATATACAAAGTGATTTATTTGAGTGAGTGAGCTCAATCCCCTACACCTATACATGAGGGCGTAAAGTTTACATCTTACCTTCTGTATCGATGTTAACCATTACCTTTAAAGAAAAGGTGTATTAACCAGATTTCCATGGTACTTACATCAATATCCAAGTATTGGGAGCCAAATCTACCTATTCACTAAACATAGGGGTGATGGCAACGTAACCTCGTATTCGACGAGGTAAGTCTTCCACCTATAGTATAAATGTCCAGTTGAGCAAGTATTTATTTAAAATTAAAAAAATCGGCGTAAAATAATTGGTTGGTTCTCGCATCAGTGCCATAAATAATAATAATAATAATAATAATAATTGAATAATAATAATAAATCTTACAAGAAGGTGGGCTATGGCTATTACCAAAAGTCCAATTTCTATTAAAGTGCCTCGTATATAAGATACTATAATATACTCAAGATTGATAAGTACAAAAATCAATATATTTAATATAATATCTATTTAATTTAAATATAATTATTTTATAGGGGTATATACATAAATACAGTAATATTTTGCTGTAGAAACTATCTTATTAATATTTAAACCTTTAAAACATAAATTAATTAATAGTTTATATTATTCTACTTTACCTATTAAATACTCATAAACCTAATAATTACCTCCTAAGATCTTATAATATCACTAATTAAGTTTATTACGTTAAATTTCCTAAACACGTTTAAGCCTTACACATTACACCACACAAATTAATAATTATATATAACAGGATTTATTATAATATAGTCATTAACTCACACTTTAATTAAATGTTATCCTATTATAATAATATATATATATATATAAAGTATATATATATTAATAATATTAATATATATTATTTATATATATATATATATTATTTATATATTATTATTATATATATATACTACTAATATATATTAATATATATATATATTAATATATATATATATATATTACCTCTCAAGGGTTTCCCTTAATAAGAATGAACTTTTCATAACTTCTTAATCTTTTCTACTCTGCAGTAGTTACGGGTAAAATTCTTTATACAATATACAGTAACCTTTCTTATTGAATGTTGTGCTGTATCGGGAATTGAGTAGTAATATTATAATTATAATATGAATTCGGTATTTATATAAAATAATTATACAAATATATAATAACAATATAAAACATTTCTCCTTTAAATAAAACTCCATGTAACACAGTACTTGATAAAGTATTAATATCACAAGCTGTTGCTTTATAATTTGAAGGTACATTATAACAGTCTCTATCGTAACAATTCACAATGCCATTTTAAAATATAATATACATTAGAATCAAATAAACATAATTATAAAAACTTCCATTGGCGGTGCATAACAATTAGATAATACAAGTGTGTTGTATTTCAAGATTGAGGCATCCAATCGTCTGGCACCTTTACTATAACAACTATATTTGTGATAGCGTAACCAACCTTTCCATAAACCGTCATTTAATATCATTAAATTCACAGAATACCCAGATTAGAGTGGTGTGAGCACCAAAGAACTCATCGAATGAAATATAATGGACACATGCGCAGAAAGATCGAATACGTCCTTTCCAAAATCTCGAATAAACAATTGTTATACCGTGCGTCTATGACCGGTATACTTGACCGGGATGTCATAGCCGGAGGTTGGCGCCTCAAAGAACAGACATTTAAATTTTCATGAACCATAGCACAAGTAACCGAGTGAGGCTAGTTCAAGCACGTGAATGTAACATAATAAATGCCAATCCATAGAAAAAAAACAATGCGTATATTTACTAAACTTCGACATTCACAAAAATCTTATAGATAATTCAGAGTAGTGGCCATCTATATACCAATGTAGTCTTTTTACGAGTCTCGGACCATTACAGACGAATAATATACGCGGTTTACATCTCGCTACACGCTAGTAACCACAAAGACCACTAAACATACTCCATAGACACGATCAATACAACTCTATAAACACAACAACAACCTTTATAACCTATGAACAAATGAGCCCTTATATTTGTAACTTCAATATAAACTACACTATCATGCCGGCCTTTTTATCTTCGAGCACGACAATAGCCCACACACCACACACACACACCATCAAAGGCACACACACACAATGTACACACACACCATTGACACCTTCCACAAGCCGTCAATGTTATACTATGTTTTTTAATAATCAAGAATTTCTCACTGAGCATAATCTGCGTTGCTTATATTCAATGTTACACCTTATGTTCTTAACTCAATTACTATCAATTTAACCTGGATTAGATGCACTGGAGCCTCACCGAATATTCCTCGTACTCTAACTTATATCTTTAACTTTTCAGGCTCGCGTAATCTATACAATTCGCACCCTACACATTAGTTCCCTACCTAGTATAATTAAAAATTAATACACTTTTAGCATGCAATTTGATAATAATAATATACATTCCCTAAATAAATCTTAATCAATAACTTATATATTATAATATTAATTACCGATACGGTGAGCTTTCGCTTAAACTTCCTGTACCTGCTCAGCAATCTGTCTTAAGAACAAACTTTTCAAAATCTATAGTCCATGTCATTCTAGTTCTTTTAGTGGGTTAATTCCTCAGATCTATATATAAGTTGGGTAACCAAACTTATACAAGAAACACAAAAAAAATTATATTAACCAACTAGAGAACATGTTTTATTTCCTGTTTTAATCTGTCTTATTTCTTTTTCTCCTCATTCTGCTACCTCTACATTTTCTTTGTATCAATTTTCTTATTTTTCTCCTTATTTCTGAATGCTTTAGCAAAAAAAATAACAATATTAAATACATTTAATAATAAATAATAATAATAGAGTTAAATATAATTAAATAATAATAATAATTAATTATAATTATATATAATAATTAAATAAAATAATTATAATTAAAATTAAAATAATAATAATTAATAATAATTAACTAATAAATATATAATAATATAATAAACCCGATACTATCTAATATTAGTACTATCAACTTAGTCAGGGTACCCTTACATTCTCAACACAAACTATTTACGGTAAAAAACGGTAATAAATAATATAATAACAATAATAAAATATTAAATTAAATTCAATTAATTAATATAATACGTAAATAAACTAAACATTAATAAAATTAATAATAATAGTAATAGGTCCGTCCAGCAACACTACGGACCTAGCCTAAATATTACCGTTCAAATGATCTTTTAATATAACTGTTATCTTTAATATTCAAACATATTTAAATTCATTTCTTATTAGTGTAAGTTTAGAGTTATTATTATTACAGGTTAAAAGAATTTGAGTATATTGGCTCACTGATAAGTGAAATTAATCAAGCAATCGTAAGACGACTATATTCATGGTATAAAATAGATATCATAGGGGATTTTTCATTAATTTACTCCTAATCAATCAATTTATAAATTTCTTCTTTTCCATTAAATAACAGAAACAGGCTGTGGCTTTATCATTTTTGAAAAAGTACATTATAGGCAACTCTATACGTTAACTAATCACATGCCTAATATAAAATATAATGAGTAATATATAATATATCAGTACAACAGAAAATTATAGACTCATCCATTTGCCAGACTTTACAAACTCTATGATATATACAGCAATTAGAGTACAAACTAGATTCCGCGTGGCTATTTACAATACTCAACAATGTCAGATGTAATTAGATATTCAAAAAATTAACCCTCATGGTCAACCACTCCAGTTGAAAATAAGAAAAATCGCTCAGATATTAGCAGTTTACAACTAAATAAACCATATGATCAGATATATGCAAGCCAGAAATATAATACTCCTTTTCAAATTCAGATAAACAATTAGACCCATATACGGTTTTATATATATATTAACTATATTATATAACAGTGTTCTACCCTAAAACTCAAGTATAATTTATAGCGATTTTCTAAACAAGTAGCAACATAGGAACTAAGTACATGTTATATAAAACAATATAATATAATGTCATAATAATATGATATTAACATACTAAATTTTCATAATAAAACATAATTAATATCGTAGTTAGGCATCAATTTCATATGGCTGTACGAGTTCGACACCTACGCTATATAACAGTTTCAGTAGTAACCTATAAAGCTAAATTACATAATACAATTTCTGTACAAAACTAAAATTATTTACCACAATAATAAAACACCCTTCGTGCAACAACAAAACTTTATGCTGGATCTTTATTTTTGACAAACTCCGTATACATACATGGCAACCATCTCGACTATACTTCAAGCCGTAACAAGTGAGACTATCGTTCTTTTTAAATCATTACATTAGAGCAATATCTCTGATATCGTACTTATCAATTTACACCTTTGTTCTTATATCATATAACTATATCATAACTGGATGATTACACTTGGGAGACCACGAAAAACATTCGTACTCCATAACTATAATTCTCTATTAACTTGTTCAGGCTCGCACTTACATTATCGCCCCAACATTAGTATCCCCTAGAAATAAAAAATAACACTTATTAGTTTCACTGTATAAACATATTTTATTGACAACCTGATTCATAAAATTCTTTAATCAATAATCTTTATATACTAATACATACCGATATCACGGGCTTTTCCCTATTAACTTGCCTGATACCATCTTAGCGCAATCTGAGTTCTTTAACCACAACTGGGTTCAAAAATCTTTAAGTCCATGTCGATCTGGTTCTTTATTGTTTTAAAGTCCTCGTGCATATGACACAATATATATATATTATATATATAATATATATATATATATTATATATATATATATATATATACTTATATAATATATACAAATTTATATATTTATATACTATATATATATTCATATATATATATATTAATAGTATAAATTATAGATATATTATATATAATAATATATATATATAATATATGATAATATATATATTCCTTCTTTTCAAAGTGTGCATCAATAAATAGTTAAATATATATATTATATATATACTATATACTATATAATATAATATATTATATACTATATATAATATATATATATTATATATAGCTATTTACATATATACCTATATGATACTGATACTAATATATATATACTATTATATTTATTATATATAGATATAATATATATATACATATATAAATATATATATATATATTATATAATATATAATATATATATACTATATATATATATATATTATACTATTATATATATATATTATATAATAATATATAATGCTAAAGATGCTAAAAAAAAGGCAGATGTAATTCGCATGAAAAAAAACTCAAACTCTTCTCTCTCTCTCTCTCTCTCTCTCTCTCTCTTCTCTCTACTCTCTCTCTCTCTCTTTCCTTTCTTTTCTCCTCTCTCTCTCTCTCTCTCTTCACTCTCCTCTCTCTCTCTCTCGTCTCTTCTTTCTTCTTTCTCTCTCTTTCTTTCTTTCTCTCTCTTTTTTTCTTTCTCTCTCTTTCTTTCTTTTCTCTTTCTTTCTCTTTCTTCTCTCTTTCTTCCTTTTCTTTCTTTTCCTATATATCTATCTATCTATCTATCTATCTATCTATCTATCTATCTATCTATCTATCTATCATATCTATCTATCATCTATCTATCCATCTATCTATCATCATTCTATCTATCTATCTCTTTCTTTTTCTCTTTCTTTCTCTCTTTACTCTTTTATTTCTCTTTACATTCCTCTCTATCTTCTATCTATCTAATTTTTCTTTTTCTATCATCTATCTATCTATCCATTATCGATCTATCTATCTATCTTTCTCTTCTTTAATTTTCTTTCCTATCATATCTATCTATCTATCTATCTATCTATCTATCTATCTATCTATCTATCTATCTATCTATCTATCTATCTATCTATCTATCTATCTATCTATCTAAACTACTATCTACTATCGATCTATCTATCTATCTATCTATCCATCTATCCTATCTAGATCTATTCTATCTAATCTATCTATCTATTCTATCTATCTAATTATCTATCTATCTATCTATCATCTATCTATCTATATATCATATAAGTATATATATATTAATATTTACTATCTATCTATCTATATATACTATTATTATATATATATATATATATTATATATATATATATATATATTAAAATAACGCAAATAAATAAATAGATAAATAAATAAATAAATAAATAAATAATAATAAAATAATAATAATAATAATAATAATATAATTAAATAAATAATAATAATTAATAATAATAATAATAATAATAATAATAATAATAATAATAATAATAATAATAATAATAATAATAATAATAATAATAATAATAATAATAATAATAATAATAATAATAATAATAATAATAATTAATAATAATAATAATAATAATAATAATAATAATAATAATAATAATAACTGATATAAAATAAATGATTATTAATAACTATTAATAATAATAATGAATAAATATTAATTATAAGTACTGTACGTTAAAATAATGCTTACACTAATAATAATAATAATATAATGAAATAATAATAATAATAATAATAATAATAATAATAATAATAATAATAATAATAATAATAATAATAATAATAATAATAATATTCCCAAATGATACTTAAGAGGGTATAGGGCTAGGAGAGCGGGAACGGGTGCAGGGAATACAACAGTTCATTCAGTGCAAGGCTTATGTACAATCACGACGCCTTCAAACAAATAATTTTAGTCAAGCTTTGGGAGGAACAGGGAGAGGACGATTTTGTTACTGTTTCTTCTGATACCTCTGCAGCTGCTTTTGCTGCTGATTCTTAAAAAGCGATCAATAATGCACCAAAATCAAATCTGCGGCCGTGGGATCGCGAGTAAGCGTGGGTGTAGCGGTGCGGTGCGATGCGGTGCGGTGCGGTGCGGTGTGTGGGTCACAACCGGTGTACGCGGGAGATTCCCGATCCCCCCCCAAAAAAAAATAATATTCGGTAATTAAACATTTACTATTTATTTAATTATTTAATTTATTTATTTATTTATTTATTCATTTATTTCTTTATCTTTTATTATTTGGAAAATAAACGTAATTTAATCAATAAATTATATATATATATATATATATATATATATTATATATATCTCTATATATATATATATATTATATTATATAATATGTATATGTGTATGTGTATAATAGTATTTAAAGCAGTTTTCTAAAAGAACTACTTTGCAATATTTAAGTATTATAATTATTAACACAATGTGTTATAATAAAATAGAGATAATTTACTTACATATATAAGTATATATATACTATATATTAATATATATCATATATATATATTTGTAAAAAAAATATATATATATTACTAATATAATAATATATATATATATATATATATATATATATAATATATATGAACGCAATTATGTACAGTTTTTTTTTAAAACCGTTTTTCAAAAAAACCGTTTTCTTGCGTTTTTTCGAAAAACTACAGTTATTTTCGATGGAATGACCACTCCTTCGGTGGGAAGTGGGAGGGGTTCCAAAATTGGGTATAGGTGGTGAATAGTATCTATAGGGGTGAGGTTCATATTCCCTGTGGTATTCCAATGGGAAAGAGCTCTAAACTAAAAATAAAAATACCCTCACAAATAAATAGATTGGGATTAAAATAAGGCTAAAAAAAGCTAATAAATTATTTAGTCAATGTTGCAGATTTACGAGGACTAAATCTCCCACCCCCCTCCATGGATGTCTCATCCTTAATTGTTTACTTATATAATATTTATTAATATATATTAATATATATATAAATTACTATATTATAATATTATATAATATAAATATATAGTGTTATATATAACTATATATATATATATATATATATAAATATATATATATTTTAATATAATATATTTTATATTATATATCAATATTTATGTTATAATAGGGGGCTATGTGTATTTTTATTATATATTATAGATATATATTATAATATTATATTTTATATAATATATGGGTAGTAGCTATAAAATTATAACTAGCTATATATAGCTATTATATATATATAGTATATATATATATATATAATATATATTATGAGATATATATTATTATAATACTCTCATATATTATATATTAATAACTATAATAATATATATAATATATATAGATATTAATTATATAGTATTTAAATACTATATATAATATTATATATATATATATATATATACTATATAATATATATATATAATATATTATATAAATATATATATATGATATATATATATTATATAGATTAAATAATATAATAATGTATATATAATATACATATATTATACTATAAGTGATATATTTAATATATATATTATAAAATAATTAATAAATTTAATATAATATAAGATTAAAAAATAATTAATAAATATAACATATATATTAATACAGTGTTATATAGCTATTAGTTATAAAAATTTAGGTAACGTAGTCTTCTATTTTGTTATTAATTTTCAATATTATATAATACGAGAGACCACGAAATCAGGACTCTCTTTCTAATATTAAAGCTGATTTAAAACGTCTAAATTAATGTTACGTTTATTTATTCTAAATAAATAATTAGAGCAACTGTTCCATTAATAATAGAAAGCTATAATATTATATCTTTGTTCTTCTTTTTCCCCTAACAGGACTCGGGGGTGAGACGGTTGCGGTTCGCACAGCATCGAGTGGAAAGAAAATATTATGAACGAACATATAATGAGACCACTCAAAGTGAACAAATGGAATGACTCTAGCTCGTTACGCAGTACCCCTCTAATTATTTCCCTAAGATGTTGTTAGTGAATATCTGCTTCATTCTCCACGGTCAGGAAATACTGCCACCCATAGTGACGCTTCTCTCAATCGGGACCACGGATATCCTCGGATACCAACTTCACTATTAATATGGCAAATCGTGCGCAAGTGTAAGTTCTAGTCCCCTTGGCTAAGATGGGCCTCACAATTCCCGGCCTCACCTTACAAAATATTACTCCTGTCCATTTCACTTAGTCTCACTTATCCACCTTTTAAATCTCGCCTTTTGGCCATAATAATCCTATACATATTTTCTTCATCCTATCATTCCTTTCACCTGACCTCAATACATCTTTTTTCTTCGTTCATCCCAATCTAGTCGTAAACCAACCAACACTCATACACTCACAGTACACCCACTTTAAACCACCGACGGATCATTCACCCTTCCATAATGACCTCAACTACACCATTTCTAAAGTATTTCAAGTTTACTTCTCTCATTTACCCCTGTTCTTCACTACACCCAACATAACTCTTCACTTAAATATATATAGTATCACTCTTACCATTTTATTACTCACTAATCTCTATTTCAACACCTAAAATCACGCTCCCCTAAGGTTAGTTCCATCTGAATATACTACTTGAATTTTTATTCAATATTAATACCTCTTATATTCTACAGGCAACCCATAAGGTATTATCAACTACTATATACATTATACACATCATTCAGGTATACAAAACCTATACCCTCATGTAAGATCCATAGGGCTACAATATCATAAGATCCTAACAATCCAACAATCAGATTTTTTTAATTGCTAACAACCAGCCTACTTTCCTGCCTAATTTATATCTCCACAACTTTCCTAACTTCACTCTGTAATCATTTCTCGTATCCCTTTATTCTAATTCAACATATTACTCCTAAATATTTCAAACTCCGAAACTTGTTCAGCTGCTCACCATCTACATAACTTTACACAGAGAACTCTCCTCACTCACCAACATAACTTTACTCTTATCTACGCTTTACTTTCTCGTGCGCTATCTAAGTGCACGTCTCTAGCCATAAGTATCTCTGCTCACCAATGTCCTCTCAAACTCACTCTAGAGTTCACTCATCTCTCAAAAAACCAAATACTCCTCATAATTGACTAATAGATATGAGCTGGCAACCCTCCACTTAACCTCCCATTCTCATCAACGTGTCACTAAAAAACAGCGATTAATTCACTTCACACATTCTCATAGTTCTTCAAATGGCTCTAACAATCAGTTATCTGCGAAATCCTCTCAATATGAATCCGAGTCCTGGACAACGCGTGCACAATGTGCGCTCACTCCAAGCATGAACAATTAAAGATAATATATTAAAACCAACACAATTTATGAGACACACAATATAATGATATACTTACAAACGCAAAAATTGAACTATCCGCCATACATATTGATTTGATCTCTATTCAGGGAAGCTCTCTCTAAAAAAACAAAAAATATCATTTACTAACCACCATCCATTGAAGGCTCCCTAATTCTAAAGTAATATTGTCAAACGCTATAGTTACAAACTCCCATTAACCTAAATTTTTTAGTTTAGTATATTCTTTCCCTAATCTATCTCAAGTCAATTTGTTATCCAATATAAAGAATTTGAATCACACAATACCTCTTACCACTCCAAGCTAAACACAGCGCTATGTAACACAATATCATCAATCTGTCACTTATCAAAGATCACTCAACTACCCGAACGGCAACTCGTTTCAAACGAGAGAGAGAGAAATTTAATACCAGGGACTATTCATCTGACATATCAAATATTCCATTCCCGCATTCCTATCAAAAGAAAAGGTCCGGGTATGTATCAGGCCAAAGCCCAAAACCTAACCCATCACCGCCCTTAGTTGCCCCTGCTACGAACACGCAGGAAAATATGTTATCCATCTCCTCCGGACTCACATAGGAAAGGTATAAGTTATTATAGCGCCTATATAATATACAGATAGACCTTTTATTAGGTTTCATCGCATATTAAAAA
>JABUQX010058246.1:0-7500 GCA_015478945.1 Trachelipus rathkii | reverse complement strand
GACCTCGATTATCTCGGACATTAAAACTCAAGATACTCTGATCGAAAACCTATTAATAGGGGCTGAGTACACCAAGTTCGACCAATCGCTTCTAGACGAAGAGATTTCCGCTACTGATGCTTACCACATAAAAGTGGCTCAAGCTCTCCAACTATTAAGAGTCGAATATGAATATGAAATCAAGTCTCGAAGATCTTCTGATGCCCTTTCTGATAATGAGAGAACAGCTTCAAATTCGAACAAAACATGCTGTGAACACTCCAAGTCTTTTCCCATGCAGCCTTTTAGCCTGAAGATCCCAGCCCTAAAATGCGGGGATTTTTTCGGACGAGAAGGACAAGCACTCCTTTCGTTCCTTCCTGCAGGAGTTCAATAATGTGTATGGTGGAAGGAGGGACTTGTCACAAGCTGTTAAGTTGCAGTATCTCAAGTCCCATTTAAAGGGATATGCTCTCCTGGGCGGGGGTGATGGCATAAATTACGAACAATGCCTTTTACCATTAAATTATCCGAAATAATGATACTAATTTGTTAATCATCAGAATCTGCGGATTCTTCTGATTCCGATTCCGAATCGATACCGACATTGAGAAATTTGGATCACGCTACGACTGCCGCTTTTCTTTTAGGACGAGATTGTTGATTTGTTGTGGAATTATCATTGATTAAGGTTGGGATTACACTAGGACTGGTTGCCTGAGAAGAAGATGGTAAAGGAACCATCTTAGTAGAAGGGGCATCAGTTCCTAACGAGTTATTCCGATTCCCACTATGAGTCAATGATAATTCCAGAGGGAATAAATGTTTAATAGGATACACATTTATTAGCCTTCCAGGGGTACGGACTTTGACTGAACGAACTTTGTTATCATCTCCATATATGAGCGTTTGGATTATGCCCATTTGCCAATATGGGCGCTCCTTTACAGGACTTTTAATGAGTACAACGTCCCCCACCTTTACTTTATTCTTCCATGCGACCTGATACAGATCTCTTCCCACTTCTCTCAGGCTCAAGAGGTATTCGGTATACCATCGAGTTCTAAAGTCCTCGAACATCTCCGAAGATCTCTTGAGGGACTGAATAAGTTCCTCTCTTGGAGTGAATTGGAGAGTAGGATCAGTTAAAATGAAACTTGTATTAGCCAAAGCTTTAGAAAACAATTATTTGGGTTAAAGTACAATATCGTTTGTCCGAAATGAGGTGTAGTCCAGAGGGCTCGAGTTAATAGGCGTCGGTGATATCTACCAAGATAGCGGATTAAAAATATCAAATATTTCCAAGCTTTATAATATATAAAAACAAAAATTAATATAAATTTATGATACGCTACCCTAATGATCTTCCTCAAGAAGCGCAGTATCTCTAACACAGTTCGGACTTATGACACCCTTTCCCACTACTTCCCAATACAAGGCGGACACTACTTACAACACAGCGATAATTCGGATATGTTGAATTTGAAAAATTTTGACGAGAAACTCGGAACCGTTTCCGAAATACGATATAACGAAATTGATTCAAAGAAGCATCTTTACACTTTGTACTTAAAGGAAAACGGGCATTTGATCACTAAATATAAGAATTTAGGAACTACCAAACTTTAGTGACAAAACGCGCTTGAATGATTGCACAAATGATCTTGCAGACATGTCAGGGATCAAATCTAAATACACACAACGAATGTTGAGACAAGTGTACAACAATATGTACATTTTTTGTGGTTGATTTGAACCTTTGACTTTGACAAAGAAATGTTTAGTGTAATCAACAACCTACACTAGTGAAAGGGACAATAAAAGTTAATTGAAATTTTTGATGAAAATTGTGAACATTTGATATTAAAGAAAAAAAAGCTGTATGTACATTATAATTGAACCAGAAATATACACCATTCGACAGTAATATTTTCGTAATTAGAATAACACACAAGACTAGATGTAATCATAAAACCATATTATTAAGCGAAAATACAAATGTAAAACGAATTGCACATGAATGCCCAAGCGCTCGCTCTTACAGGCAACATGCACATTCTTTAATTCCATGACACAAGATCAGCACTGATTGGGATTTCACCAAGTACTACCAGACTCCCCCCCCCCCCCCCCCCCCCCCGCCCTCCCCCTCCCCCCCCCCCTCACCCCAATCCACACCTCAAAAACTCAATCACCTATACTACCGGACAGACCCCCCCTTTACTTCTGACTAACGCCATAGACGGTCATCATAGCAAGAACCAGGTAAAACAGCACTGAAACGAAGACAACCAAATCATCATCTTATCGAGTGGATGCTATCAGACACGAAAGAACGGAGCTATCGACACCTAAACGCATCATCACAGAACACCCAAGTCCAGCACAGCAAACAGCTTCCTGGCCCATCCTCTGAGAGCAGGACTTCTATGCTAACAAGAACAAGATCAGACTTCTCATGTACATCTCAGCATTAAGAACAGATCGAATACACCATATACCATTGAAAACGTAAGCAGAACATACTATCAGCTATAATCAACTTGACAACAGACTAGAGCATCATATCGATCAAATGTTGCATGATACGCAGGAGGTAGGAGCACCTGTAAATGAAACCAAAAAATGTTGAAGAAAAAGGTCACCATCACAAATCCTCCCCAACCGAAAAAAAAAAAAAAGAAACCACACCACCCAAACTGCTAGAAAATTATGGAGCAGTAACCTGATCTTTCACCAGTCTTAGTGAGTCAACTTCCAATATCTTCGTGTTTATGACGAGTCTATCGAATATTGGTGAATCTTCGATTAAATCAATTGGCAGGGTTTTCATCAAAACGTTATTAACGATAGTTGAAAAATGAGATTAGGGCAAAATTGTATCTACTCATGGAGAGACCATGCTTTTGATATACTGGATCATATTTTTGACGAAAAAATTTGATATATTTTTTAGATACCTACCTCCAATAAGCATACCCATGCTAGGACGATATGGGGAATCAGGAGAAGATATGACAGACCTATGAATTTTACAACCTCTGGTCAATCCAGTCAATATTGTGGAAAGGACTATAAGAGCCAAAAAATTAAACTGATAAAAAGATTCTTATTTTACAAAGTTAAAAAAAAGAAAAAATAAAAAAAAAAAAAAAAAAAAAGAAAAAATAATAAAAAAAAAAAAAAAAAAAAAAAAAAAAAAAAAAAAAAAAAAAAAAAAAAAAAAAAAAAAAAAAAAAAAAAAAAAAAAAAAAAAAAAAAAAAAAAAAAAAAAAAAAAAACCCGACAATTTTCAACACGAACCTCTAAAAAAACACATCACAACAAACAAGCACACCCCAAAACAACCCCAATAAACAACCTAAACAAACAACCCAACCGCCACACCATCCAAAAAACGACAAAACACCAAACTAGTCGCTCTTTTCCCTGAGAGAAGCCACCTTAGATATCTTCGCCACAAAATAGGGACAGTTTCTGAAAACCTTGACGCCTCGCTGCGACATAACATTGTGAATTGGCCGTCACAAAACACCTCGTTGAAGTTGCACACTTTGCTGATGCTCCAAAGCAGAAACGCGTTGAACAGATAAGTTTATGATGGTCGTCGAGTCAGCACGAAGTTTCTACCTGAGATCATCTTTATATCTTGTGTCAATAGAGTCATCCCAAACTCATTTCTTTCTCCCATGTCCACCCATCAACAGATGTCCCCTTAAAGTTACAGGAAGGAAAAAGGAAAGAGGATCAAAGATTTTGTTTACTTGGGAGAGAAGATCTCGTTTTGATTCGACTGAGGTAAGGTCAAAGTCTGCTAATCTAAGGGTATCATTTTCGGGATGATATAGATACCCCAAGACTTTTTCCTCATCACAATTATGAGAGGAAAGCATCTGATCGTCTTTGATTTGAGCTTTTAGATCAGGGTGGTTGGTGTTCCAGGAACACAAGTTGAACCCACCCTCCTTCATCCTTTCTACCGAGGCTGAATAGA
Source organism: Trachelipus rathkii (assembly GCA_015478945.1). Lineage (NCBI taxonomy): Eukaryota > Metazoa > Arthropoda > Malacostraca > Isopoda > Trachelipodidae > Trachelipus > Trachelipus rathkii. The sequence goes on along the minus strand of JABUQX010058246.1, from coordinate 3,527 downwards.
TGTCTCTCAAAACATCAGGGGATGAATGAGTGTAGATAAAATTATCTACATACAAGTTATTGACCAGAAGCCGAGAGACCAGATCGAATGAATATTTGCTTTTGAATGAATATTTGCTTTTAATATGATGTCTTATAACGGCTCCTAAGATAAAAGGGGATACCGCAAGGCCAAAAATGATTGTCGCGTACCTATAAGTAACAAGTCTGCCATCTTCTTCCCAGAAGAAACAAAACTTGTTACGATCGCTTTCAAGTTTAAGATAGATTTGAAGAAAGGCTTTCGAGATGTCAGCGACAACCAATTTGTTAGGTACACTTAAAGGAAAAGATGAGCAAATATGAAAAGGTTTTGAAGAGGGCTTATGCCAGTAATAAGAAAAAAGAACTTTCACTCGTAGATTATAGAAGCCATCGAGCGCGGTACAGTCTAAGGATACAATTGGAAAAACACAGGGCCTAGATTTTAGATTTGTAACTTGATACTGCAAACTATATTACATGCCTAGTGGGAATCATCATATGTAACGATTGATTTACTTTTAAGAAGGCAAAACTATTATTGATGAGGATACCTCATATCTCAGTTAGCTCACTTAATAAAAACAAATCAGAGTAGTAGCCATTATACGAAGAACCTAGAATTGCTATGACGAAATATTTAACCTCGTCATAAGCCGTAACTTAAGAAGTCAAAAAAATACCATTAAATATCGAAAAAAAAAAAAAAAAGGAACCTGATTACACTAAAATTCTGGATCCACCATATGGATTTCATATGGTATTATTCATCGAATAATAAATATGAATTGCATTGATAGGGAATATTTAAGAAGATAATTACCTAAAATTATCCAGATGCGTACCATAATCCTATACTCACTTGAATACAAGGACTCCAAGCTGTATAGATATTCCAATAACACAAAAAAAAAAAAAAAAAAAAAAAAAAAAAAGGATCGTGCGCAGGCACTTATTAGTAATCTTAGAAGAAAATTCCAAGAAACGTCCGAAACCAGCAAAAAACGCGAGTAGGATGAGGGTCAATGATCGAGTTGACGAGATTAGGAGAAGCTTGGAATAGGTGTTTTGGCAGCGAGGAAACAGACATGGATTGAAGTCAATGAGATCATACTGATTTCGCAATGTAAAATCAGACGCTCTGATAGTTGACGCGTCCTGAATAATTCTCGATAATTAGAGAAAAAAGAGAACATAATGTGCACTCGAGAGAAAGCTCACGAAAGAGAAAATATCAAACTGCACGAAAAGGAAAACAGAATCCAAAGAAAAGTCTGAAAAATGACACACAATTACCATCTAAACTAAAAAAATTACACCCGAAAATTTCGGCAAGTGTATTCACTACTAATTGAACATAAGAAGTTGTCAAGTACCTAAAAAGATCGATTGTCAATCGAAACCGGAATCACACCATAAGGGCCCCAAAGGACTTAGTCAGCCAAAATTATAATTATTAACGCCAATAGCGACGCATTGCTGAATGCAAAAACCCTCTAACCGACATAAATACCTAACATACCCAAGAAGGGTCGACCAGAACGGGGTTTCGAAAGAAAGAATATGTAGCAAGACAATTTAATATCGAAGATCGACTAAAGTTACGAATGGCGCGTTCTTCTGTCACGGATGAATGTTTTTATAGGTTATTTTACTGATTATAGGTATTGTTCAAAAAGTATTGAATTCTAAGTATTGAGAGAACACAATTAGGCGCCCAGCATTAATAGATTTGACTAGCTGATGCCCAATTGAATTTACCGCATTGGTAAGAACTTCTAAAACTGATTTGTATATTGATGCATCATCATCATATTCGGTTATTGTAGCGAAATATGTGATTGATGAATTGATTGCACAGTACTAAAATAACAAAGATGATTAACATAACATCGCTTATTTCCTTAATTAGCAATTTTCTTGACGAATGCTCCGATGTTTTGATATAGTGGTATACCATCAGAACAGAGATCGGCTAGATGTATTATCGGACTCTATTACATTTATTAAGCAAGCGAATAACTTTAAATCAAATTTGTTCGCCGAGCTGTATCTGCTACGAGCTAATGTTCGCGGATTGGTTGTATTCAAAGCAGCGTGTTAATGCCACACATTCTGTCCCACTTATATCACATATTAAGCGGATTACGTCACACCGTGCAGTCAAGACGCAACCCAAAACGTAAGTGGTCCCACATTGACCAGCCTCTAATAACATTCGCAGACTTCCACTAATGAAGAGAATTAGACTATCTCGAGAATTTAGAAAATACACGAATTTGATTGAACGGATCAGACAGCACACACAAGATATACTTTATATATAGAGCCACTAACACCCTACGCTTAAAAGATAGTTGAAAGCTAATGACATAATATCCATGATCACAGAGCGTCTCTTTCTCACTCTTGAATTCACCTTTCATGGGAGATGACAATGATTTAAGTGATAGAAATGAAAAAGTTGAAAGTCTGAGAGGCTGCACAAACAAATAACCTCCACAACAATTGTTAAGAACAGATTATCTGAAAACTACTAGACTCACCTTAAAACTCCAGACTAATTTAGGACGCGCTATTGCTATCTCCCCCCCCACCCCCACACCAGCACACCACCCCACGCACCCCCAACCAACACAACAAAGCCATCGCCACAGAGACTCTCTCGAACACTCTACACCATAAAAATATAGACAACAAGAGAAAGAGAAAGACTCTGTCTCTACTAAAAACTAATGGCTGAATAAACCGACTCTAAAAGGCACCTACTAACCTTCCAATAAACCACAATCAGATACACTTTACGGAACCAAGCCTCAAAAAGCTCTACTACCAAAAAACCAACATACACCAAACACAACCCTAAATAGACATCCAACAAGTGTCAAGTACTAAAAGAAGAATCGATTGTTCATCGACCCGAAATCCCAAAAGGGCCCAAACCAGAGAGACATTGTCAAGCCACATTTCAAAAGGTGAAGCTTAGTTTCATATTGAGCGACAAACATCTCGATGTAATGAATCCTGAGTTATCAAATCGGCAGCTTTTATCCGTTTAAGTAGTGAAAGAGATAGGCAGCTAAATTGTCATCTCTCATGGGAGAAAGAACCATGCTTTTGATATCTTTGGATCTATTTTTGACGAAAAACAAACACAAAACACCACAACGACAAACACAAACAAAAAAAACCCAAAACAAAAACCACAAAAATACCAAAAACACACGACAAAAGTACCTCAGAAAACACCAAACACGACCCAAACAAAACAAAAAAACAAACATCTTTTTAATCTTTGGCGTAGCGTATCTATTTAAATCTCAAATATTAAGTATTATTATTACTTTCAATTGTTTGTCAAATGATCAAAGTGGTAATTAATGATAATATCGTTATTCATTATTCATTTGTTTTGAGTTAAAAATGGAGAAATGTTTCCTTTTGAATTGAAAGGAACATGAATAGCTAAAATTTCACTCGGTATGAATTTTGCTAAAATCAGAGTCT
>JABUQX010058245.1:62500-83277 GCA_015478945.1 Trachelipus rathkii | reverse complement strand
ATTAATATAATATATATAATAATATTAATTATATATATATATATCTAACACAGAATTTGGGGGTGGGAAAGATAGAGTAAGAAGACAGTTTAACAAAGATTGAACGATCATTGACAACTGGTCACTTGAGCAGCTTTCCAACTCCTTTCGATAATCAGCTGAATTACTACTATGACCATTTAAGATGGTAATGCCTTCCATATTATTTCCACTTCCTGCTGTAGTTCTATGCAAATCATTTGAAGGAGAAACTCCAATAAACTTTTGCAATCGTCTCATAACGGAAAGAATTAAATTCAAATGATGCTGCTCAGTCATACACTCCTGTTAACAACAAAGTATAATAATAATTAATTATAATAATAATAATAATAATAATAAATAATAATAATAATAATAATAATAATAATAATAATAATAATAATAATAATTAAAAACCACTTTTCAACAATCACTATAATGGCAATAATTTAAAACCACTCACATGATATGCTATTAATATCTTTTTTTCTTGCACAGAGTCTGCAAGTGTACTGGGGCTACTATTCAGAGAATGAACGAGTCTCGCTTCACTGTTAGACGATATACAATGGGGTTGCAGGAGAGATTTTAACTGCTACATGCTAAACTATAGCTACAGCTTACATCTATTCCACCATATTGCTTTAAATGGCAAGTTGAGTCGAAGGGATTATAATATATATATATATATATATATATATAATATATATACATATATATGTAAATATATATATACTATATAAATTAAATAAAATATATATATATATATATATATATACTATATATATATATATATAATTATATATATATATATATATATATATATCTATATACTATATATATTATATATATAATATATAATATTTAAAATTTAAATATAGTTAAGAATTAAAAATCTTTATTTAGCATCAAATGGGACTTATTAAGATGTATTATTAAATACATTAAATAAATAAGCAATGACAAAAAAACTAATATATATATATATATATATATATATATATATATATATATATATATATAGTATATATATAGTATATATATATATATATGTATATATATTATTATATATATATACTATTATATATCATATATATATTATACAGAAGTGGGCACTATCCATGTCATACTTCGTACTCCGTTCTAACGGAACTGTTTTTTGGATAACGAAATGGGCAGTAACGAACTAGTTACTTTTTCTTTCATGTAATGCACCGTACTTTCCAGTTCATTTTTTCCTCCATTACTTTTAGTCCGTTACATTATTGTTCGACTTTCTTGGAATATTATTACAATTTACCACCACCAGTCAAGATAAGAAAGTCCATTTCTATAACCTTTTATATACTATACGTAATTCTCATACTATCTAATATATATATATATATTATATATTATATATAGTATATATATAAAAATATATGATATATTATTTATATACTATAATAACACCTACCCTATATACTTATTATAAAGGAATACAGAGGGGGAATCTGCAATCAGAATACAATGATAATGGATGTTGCTTTCTATAACTTCGGATTGAAAAGAATGTAACTAGAGTTCGTGGGAACACTTCGGAAACATCGCATTAACATTGGCAGTATCAGAAATCGAAGAGGTGATAGTGAATGTCTGTGGTTTTTGGGTAAAGAAGGAATAGGTATTCTGAGGATGGAGGTCTTTAGTAAGAAGGAGGTAATGGCTAGAGTGAGAAAGTTAAGAATGTAACATCTGCAGGATAGATGAATTACCGGGGAAAATGATTTCAAAGATGGAGTAAATGTTTTACTCTAAAAACGAAATATTGTAACCAATCGTGTTATGGAGGGTAATAGTACTCGAAAGGATGAGGAGAGCAATAATAGTACCTTAGATAAAATAAGGACTATAACAGACTATATAATTGAAATTGAAGTTTTTTGAGCTCTAGTAGGAAGATATATACTGGGATTATTTGGCATATAAAAAGAGTGCGCGAAGTATGACTGAAGACGAGCAATTGGGAACCAAGGCGTTAGAAGCGATTAGATGGATATGTGTGAGATCAAATCTTATACATTGAAACCCTTAGAATGATGAAAAATGGAGAGAGAAAGAAGAAATAAATTCTGTATTTAGTTATTATTGGAATATTCAACAGGCGAATATGATATGATTAATAAGAGAAAGACTCTATGGAAGAAGTGTTATTGATAAATATATATTAACATATTGCCATAGAAATACCTTGAATACAAGATATAATAATATAAAAAAATATATAATATGTATTATGTATGTATTATGTATTAGAATAAATGAGTAAAAGAGGAAACACTTCGAGAAATCGCCCATACACATTTGCAGTAAGAGAGGTGATAAGGAAATGTGGGTTTGACTGATGCAAGAAGAAATCATGTATATTTTACAGATAAAGGTCATAGCAGCCGTGGGAGGGGGTAGTGTTGTTGGTTTGTAGGAGCAGAGAAAGAGTTGCAAGAATTGATTAAGTTTCAGGTATAGATAAAATTACGTAGAAATGATCAAGAATGGAGGCGAGATGAGTGATTGACTAATTTGGAATTGATGTAACAAAGCGTTTAATAGAGGTATGTTCGATGAGGATGGCAGGAGAAGCAGTAATATACCCTTAGATAAGGTAAGGACGAATGGGATAACTTGTAAGAAATATATGGATTTAAGTTACTGAGGTGTAGTAGGAAAGATAATATACTGGTATTTTGTGTTCGAAAGACTGCGTCGAGATAACTGAAGACCTATTGTTGAAGAAACCAAGCTGCAGTTTAGAATGGTATTATGAGATTGTGCTGATCAAATCTTTACATTGAACAAATACAAACGATTTGAGAAAATGAGGGAGAAGAAAGAAATTAAATTTATTATAGCTTTAGCTTAGGCAGAAGCCTGTTTACAAATGGAAGCTCTATGTTTAAGTGTTATCATAAGTAATGATGTTGGGTGTAAGCTTCTGAATGAGAATCAAAGTATGACTATGAAGAAATAAATGTGTTAGAAATAAATGAGTTGAAAGAGATTTTTCAATATCATTGAGGAGTGAGACAAGGACTGTTAAGTCTTCTTGTTATTCAACTTTGTAAATGGATAGGTTATGGAAAGAATTAGAGGGTGGAAGGGTGGGCAGATAGTGTCTAGAATAACGGAGAAGGAAGAGAATCGGATGGTTGCCCTACTATTATATGCCGAATGATTTGTTTGTCGAGTGAATCTAAGAGAGTATTGATAGGATTGTAGAAGCATTTGAGGTGTTAAAATAGATGTTTGAAGGAAACGGTAATAAGAGTACAGTTATGTTGTGAGTGAGACAGTTCTTGGTGTGAAGTTATGTTAGATTTGTGAGCAGCTGGAACAATGTGTCTGAGTTTAAATATTAGCATATATGTTTGTTGGATGAAATTGGAACGGATGATGCAGAGTTTAGTAAGAGATTTGAATACAGAAGGTGCTGTGCAATTGGTATTCGTGGGGATGTAAAGACTACTGAGTGCGCTAGGTCTTACATGAGGCTATGTTTTTCAATAATAATGATAATGATGAAATTTAATATACACAAACCAATAACTTACCTAAGATTTGGATAGTGTCAAGTCAAAAGCTAAAAGACTTACTAACGGGGCTTCGTTACTTTTCCTTTCAAAGAAGAGTCCGAGTAACGGAACTACTTTTTCCATAACGTGTAGTACAATAACCGGAACTACTTTTTTTGAGATAACGATGCCCACGCCTGAATAATATCTAATACATATATATATATATATATATATATATCATATATAATATATATATAATATATATATATATTATAATATATTATATATATACATATTAAATATATCATAGTGCTCGTAACTTACACTAAAAAAAACCCAAGTCCCATTGTATATACATATAGAAAACAAACCCATGCTATCTCAAATTTCTATTTTCTGAAACGCTCAAAGGAACAATATACAAATGTATGCATCGTTATTAATCGCATTATCATCAGTCTGAATGAGAAAAATTGTTATAATGGTTACGAAGTCAATTTTTTTGAATTTTCGAAAATTTTTTTTTCATTTTGAAAAAATTTCATACAAATTTATATATTCAGCATTTCTTGCAATAACACTTGTGATCTTTGACATATTTTTATTTCTGTGCATTAAAAATTTATAAATAGTATACATAATATTTTGATATTCAAATATTCAGCCCCATCCATGATCTCATTCCACACCAAATTTTCAATATAGAAATTTTAAGTGACTCAGCCTCTCCCACTTCCCCGCTCCTCCCCTCAGACACTGTTTGAGCTCTAAAAATGAGACCCATCTATGAATTAACGACAAAGAGAACCACAAAATTATAGTTAGAAAAAATAATTCTTGACAAAATATTGTTCTTATATCTCGTATAACTATTTTCGTATCAACATGGCTGTTATGCGTTTGTCTTTCTTTCATTGTCAGATGTTGGGTCCCGAAACCCCCCAGAAAAAAGTGTAACATAAAAGAAACCCACTTTGTACAAAAAAAAAAACCATGTTGTTTTTTTAAAAAAGTTTAAAAAATTTTTTTCTTTTTTAATAAAGTTGTAGCAGACTAACACAATTTAGGAACTGCAAAAAAAAAAAAATAATAAATATATAAATACCTAGATTTTTGGATTTTTCTTCAAAAAAAAAATTAAATTTTAATTTTGATTTATAAATACTAGTGTACGCAAAAAAAAAAAAATAATTGTAAAATTTGATCACCTACCTTTGATAGTACAGTTTTAAGCTATGTATACATAATAATTGCCAGTATGTAAGCACATTTCATATAAAAAATTATTTAACATTTATAGAACCCGTAATAAGCTCTTGCAGATTTCTCTCCTTCTCTCTACCCCAACCTCCGCTCCCCCTTGGAATGGTGGTACAAGTGACTCAGTATCTACATCAATCTTTAAAATCGGAGGCATAACGAACAATGTAGATAAAAGCAATGTTCTGCAACTATAAATATAATCTATACTATAGTAAGAAATTGCTAAGGTTGCTCTCCAGCAACATTTTACCAAAAATATAAATCTAGTCATATAAATATACTATAAATCTAGTCATAATCTAGAATAATAATGTTTACCACCTAGTTACTACACTTTTTACGCAGCGTCATTTTACAGCGAAAGATGAATCTGAAATATTGATAAAATTGAAATTTATAATTGTTTATTTAGTAAAAAGTAATTAGTGTTGCCCCCCAATATTTTTTTTCCTTCTTTTGATAAATTTATTAAAAATAGTTAATTATTATTTTTTTTTAATATTTTTTTATTTATTATATTTTAATATTTATTCAAAGCCCATATTTATTATAATTATCTAGAACTAATTTCTAAAGTGTTATAGTTTTTAAGTTACAGTCAACGTTCTTACCTCATCAGGGGCAAGTGTATTTTACAGCTTTTTCTGATAGCGAATCACACCACACAACTATTACAACAGGTAATCATCATTTAAATTTTATATTTTTTTTATTTCTTCTGCTAAAATTAATAATCATTGAAATGAATTATTAAAAAGATAAAAATGATTAAACAGAACAATATATCCACCGCCTATAAATTGATCGCATCTATGAATCAATGTCTGTAGAAAGATATAAAAGGAAGAATATATTTATTTATTTAATTTCATTTTAAATTTAGAATATTAAAAAAATTGAAAAATACATATTTTTAAATCTATTATAGTAATCATTTTGATTAGAATGAGTCGTTTATTTTTTAATTTCAGCTTTTAAATTCAATTAAATTATATATAAAAATATTTAAATGCAAAACAATATATATTTTTCCTGGGATATTTATTAAAGCCTAGCCTACCATTTATAAGAAAATTTTTACAGACTTCTAATGTGCAAGCTAGTTAAATAGTTTATGCAAAAAACTTGAATATTGAGAGACATACATCCCTATACCTAACATCAATACACATAATAATAATTTAATAATCATATAACATTATAATAATATAATATTATTATATAAATTATAATATATAATATAATAATTGTGAGTATATTATATATATATATAGTGTCACATATATATAATTAACTAATAACATTTTATTAATTATAATTTACAGATTTAAAAAACATTTGTATTACAACAAGAGAAATATATAATAAATATCATAATATATTAATATGATAAATAACGTTAATTAATATTATATTTTTTATAATAGAAATTTAATCGGTGAAGCAACTTAATTTTGTGGAACATTCGTTGTTTTTTATTTATCTCAGAAAATTTTCTAAAATATATAATACATATAAACTATATAAAATCATCATCTATATATATGTTACTCACTATTATTATATATAGTATATATTAATATTAATTATATATATATATATATTATAATATATATATATATATATATAGTTTTTATACAAATTAATTATAAACAAGCTCTTATGTGAATCATAAATAAACATTGATATATATTATTTCAATTAAAAATATTAGGGTGAGATATATAAGTTTTTTAATATATATATATATAATTTATTATTTTGATATATTTAACAAAAATTAATTAAGTAATTAAAAAATATTATATCATCCTTTTAATATAGACTATTAATAATAATTAATAATTGTATTAAATATTCACTGGCTCATATACATGATTTTGGATAACTTATAATAATATTATTTATTCATTATTAATATATTTGGTTATTTAATTATCATTTAATTTTATTAATATTCATTATTCAATATTAATTATTTAATGAATCTTATTTATTAATATGTAATTAGTTTACTAATTATTTATGTTAAAAATGTATTTATTTTAATATTGATAATTATAATATTGATTACTAAAAATTTACTTTATTTGTGAAGTTTAAATAATATTATGATATTATTATTATATAGTTATTACAATTTACATTGATAAAAGATTATGTTAAATTAACATAAAATAAACATGTCTATGATTTTGACTTTTTACTCTATTACAATAAAAAGACATCATCATATATCTTAATTACTTTAATATTTCATGATTCATGCATATTAATATTCTTACCGAGTGTTTCTCTCTTCACACTGAAAATAATATTTTTTTTTCTTTATATACTTAGCAGGTACACAAAATTAACGTAAAATTTTTACAATATAATTACAGTAAATTTAACTTAAAATATTTACACATTAATAATATATATAATTAATGATTATTGTTAATTTCTTATTTGTGTATATAATAATAAGAAATTATCTAGATAAAAAATTATTAAATATCAACAACTATTATGTATGTTTATTTTCCTTTATTTTTAAATTAACGTTTTAGATATAAAAGTAAAATTTATTATCAGATTTTAATTCAATCATTTAACCTCCGCTTGCATGTGTGAGTATATTATGATATTCCACCTGTGTGACCAAAACTTCTTTGCTATTATGATAATATATCTTATATAATTTAGTTAATAGTATAGTGACACTGAGAGTATTTAATAAGTCTGATATTCCAACACTTACTTACGTATCTATCTCCATGTGTAGTCCATTAGACTTGTATAACTCTCTTCATTATATATTAAATTCAAACATCTTAACTACCTATATATCATATACTTTTCAAACTGTAACTTATTCAGTGAAGCACATGAATCATGAGAATTAAATCCTTACACATGTTAATTGTATATGCTAATATTTATAATTGTGTTAATTTATAATAGTGGTGAAAAGCCTACTGTACATGTACTGAAAAAACCCTTTCAAATTTACATTATTTAATATATATTATTATATATACTGTTATTTACATCAAAAAAGTACAAAAGTTTGCATATAAAAAAATACCGTCAAAATTAAGGCTTTTTTATATATATATTAAGGTAGAGTTAATAGAAATAATAATCATAAATAATTATTTATTTAAAACAATAATTATGCATTTATATATTTGATATTTTAAACGTAATGACGTAAAATTTTCACTCTGAGGTTATAATCGATATTGTCTACCATACTAGTTCTTCTTTACTTATATATAAAATATTCGATATGGAACCCCTAATTATAGAGTTCGCTTCAAATGATAGAGTTGATTTCCACATAGTACCAGTTTTATCAACGAGTCAGTGGAAATAAGTTTTTAGATTTCTTCAGCAGTGTAGTGAATACTATCGTTGCTAGGTTTCATTTTCTAAGACCTAATGTGAATTACAGAAACTATCATATCACATTCAATTTGAAAAAGGTGAATCTTGTAGAGAAGAACTAATCACTTATTTCTGCATTTCATTATGAGAATTAGGAATCATTCACTAAAATATGTCTTCAGAATCTCTTAAAGAATGAGTAAAGGATTTTAGTGTGTGGGAGAGCTAACCAAAATCCCACATTACATGTTATGTCTATTAAGTTCCTTTATATGAAAGTAGCGGTTTATGAGTGTAAAAACAAGATTGGAATTGATGTATTTTATTATATATTGAATATGACAATGTTCCATCAAAACTTGAGCGCTAGCGTTGCAATACAGGATCACTCCAACGTAATTTATGTAATAAAAGTTATGTGAACAACTTGATTTTTGGACTAACGACTAATCACTTATTATACAGACACATCGTGCCTAGGCTACGTATCATACCTGTCTTCGACTATTGCTGGTAACTCTTGGTCGGGATTAATGTTTGATATTTAGTGGAGCGGGTCTAACTTCACCCACGAATTATCACAAAGAGAGTATAAATGCCCGCATTCTCTTATGAGTTTAGCATTAATTAAAAAAATGAAAAAAAATATCAAATACAAACAAAATTATCTACGTATCTTTACTACCTTCTCCATCAGCTAGTAATTCCTAACAAGATAATTCTTCGACGGATGCTGAAGAAGACAAGTTCTAAATTATCAATGGAGCTAGATGAGTGATATTCTTTTTTTAATATATATACCAAAACGATGAATATTATTATGAAGTCTAATCTTCTACTGCGCTTGTAAGCATGTGTTGCCTTGGCTGTAAAAAGACAGACCTCTAATCAAAGCTATAGATATTTCTTATACCTGTGATTTTGTGACCCAATGAAGTAAGCTCTATTAGCCTCCTGCACTCAGGTATACTAAAAATTACAACTCAAGAAGTTTCCGAAGTATTGAAAAATTTATTCTTAAACCAATAAATATAGAGGCTACCTCAAATCAAATATAGAATAAGAAACATCAACAAGTGATATATTGAGCCTTAAGTTCAAAATACATTCAAATGTTATACCTATAAGCTCAAGACTGCCCTAGTTGAGTGGCACTACAAGTAAAGATAACCATTTCTCACAATTACAATTTAAATTTTAGAAGGTAGTTGCTCTACCAGAGAGAAATAGAGATGCAGACACCTTGAGTGAGTAAAGATTTACTACATAATCAATTATTTTATTATTATTTTTTGTAATAATGTCAACCCCAACTTTATTCCTTACTCCAATCCCATTCTTTACAGCTATCTGAAGATTATGCTGTAGAGTAACCTTGAAATTTAATTAATGATACGACAGTGTGGTCACCCTGTGTGCGATGAACAGTTGCCAGTCATATGAATCACCACCATACGATCTATCTGATGTAATAAAGATGAATAAAGTAATATACAATAAAGAAACATTTTAGACACATTACAAAATCACGCTTATATGTAAAGTACTTCACAGATAGTGAAAAGGATGAGGTAATTAAAGATCTCACACCTTTAATACAAGTAAGAAAAGAGCGGATCTTATGAGATATTTCTCTCATGAGTTATCAAATTGTGCTACTTGTAGCAGTCATCTCTCAACATACGATTATCTATTGCAACTAGTTTATACACAAAGATATTTAACATCAGATAGAAAAAAACTAAAGCTTAATATCACTGACAGGAGTCAGAGAGTTATTATATTCACATCTTTGAAATTACCAATTAGCTGGAAGTATGACATTACTAGAGAAAATAATAAAGCTATAAAAATCAACAAAAAAACAAAAGTTTACTACAAATCATGTAAACTTTCTTGTAATCTTGTCCATCTATTCTACCAGACTCATCTCCTTTATCTCAAAATATTAGCTCTAAGGTTGCACGACCTCCAGTGTGATAATGCGAAGATAATTTATGATATAGCTATTGTCAGTATTGCACAATAAATATGCGCTTAATCGATCTATGTAACAGACTATTTTCAATCATCTCACTTATATGGACATTATATATCACTTGAAAAATTATTGAAGCTACTCTTCAACATGAAACCAATTAGTGACAACAAAGCCACCTAACAATTACAAGAGCTTTATCCTAGCTAATTTTAATTTCATTATACAGAAAAGCTATTTACCAGTTAAAACAACAGGTGCTCCAAAATCGAGTATAACAAATCGACGAGCACCAGAATGCATTCGCTCAACCACAATCATTTGCTGAGGTGGAATAGAAAGCAACTGTTGATATGGTAGTCCGGAAGATGGAAACTGTGACTTCTTGTAAATCATCTCTTCTATACTTGTTCCGCTGTCTTTAGCTTCTTTAGTCAATGTTGACGTGGTAGAAGTTGTACTCGTTTTTCCTGATGCAGGTGATGACAATTCTTCAGCTAAGTTCTTTTCAATTAATTTGTCTTTATCCGTTTCCTGATTGGATAAAACTGACTCAATTTTCTTTTCCAAATTGCCCAAGATCATTTTATTATCATTATTCTTTGAGAAAGTTGGTATATGATGTCCATTAGATAATGTCCCATTGGACTGTTCTTCTGGAGAGTCTGGTAACAAGTAATCAAATAATTTTGAAAAAAATTGATTTGACTGATAGTTTTCTTTATCAATACCACTTTGTGAATAAACTTGTTCAACCAATTTATCACTTGCAATGTCAGATTCTGGCTGAAGGAGTGATTCTGTGACATCCTGTGTTACATCAGCAAGAAGGCTTAGTGAATTATTTAGCACGGAGGTACTAAACAATATTGTACCAACATCTTCGACAATATCCCCTAAAATATCACTATTATTGGTACTTTTCATTTGAGGTTTTCCAATTAATGTAGAAGTTGGAGGTAAACCTTCTGGGCTTGTATCAGAGCTCAATGTGGAGGAAGTGGAACTTGATGATGAAGGCTCTAGATCCTTTCATATAAGAAATTCAACTTGCCATCACCACGACTATGAGTGAATCGATGTATGAGAATATTAACGTCTGCCCTGAGAGAGAGATACTTTTTCTTAGATTGTTGCGTATGTCTGAAATCAGTAGTGGAGAGAATTTAAAAATACTACTCTAAGAAATAATTTGTCTTTCTCTCAGAGTCAGCATTTCGAGTTTTGCCTAAATAATAAATAGAGTAAAATAAATTATTCTCCCTGGTTATTCCACAACTCAGACCTATCATTAATAAATCATAGAAGTTCTGCTTTACTATAAAAACAGTAAATCTAGATTCAAGAAGCATTTACCGCCCTCTTGTTTTAGGGTTTTTCTGAATATGATTTTTTGGCTTTTTTAGATAGTAACATCGCTACTGCGTGTTTGGTTGTTATTATAGTTACCATGAGTACTCATATTTCTCAAGAGCCTATTGTGCTCAGGGTTGAATTTATTAGCTTTCGCTCTGGAAAATAGAAAGAAAATCCCGCAATATGACACATCACTAGTTTACCTAATTCAACATTTATTCTCACCATTACGCATTATAATTTCCCACTAAACTTTCAATGACTATATCAGTCCACTCAATTCTATAGCTTCGTACTTAATAACATCTCGAGATGGTAAAACTAATATTATAAATAAATTTTAGAAACCCTTATTAAATCATTATAGTTTTCTACTGTAGCCTCTTATAAAATATATTTTACGAGATTTAAAAATGTTAATTTTTTGTTGTGTGGCGAAGGTTAAGACATCAATACCAAAAATGTTCATTAATATCATAATATTGGACAAGCTCCAGACCAACTTAACATTTCAAATGGTATCCAACCTTTTAACAACCTTTCTTAAGCAGATTAAAAATCGAATGAGTGAGTAGTTAGTCAGACCCTGAAAGTATATTAAAAATATTTAAGCAGGCTAGGATTGGCATTGATTTACATTCAATAGTAATAATTAATTATAAAATATAGAATATTTCAATTACTCATAACAAAAATAATTATTTATTTTTTTTTTTTTTAAGAATTTATTCGTGTACACTCATTCAAAATTCATTTTATAAAATAATATTATATTTATTTTTTTTCTATTTATTTTTTTTTTTTTTATTTCTTTATTTGTTTTATTTCTTTTTCATCTTATATTATCTTTAAATATAACTCTGACAGTCAAATTTTTTATGAAAATATTAGTCTTTTAAATACGCTGAGAAAGATAATAAGATATACAATTTCTAACACTATAACATACAAAAATAATCCTCTCAATAATTTTTCGCAATGTATATAAGAAGTGAATAACTGGCTATCATTTACGATGCATTCTTATTTAGAGGTGTATCAAAGTGATATTACTTTATAAAATATATCTGCATCCCTTAAAATATATTTCAATAATTAAAACTCTTATGTCAGATAAACTTTGATATCTTTTTATGTATCTCATCTATAAAACTTAATAAAACAATGTTTTGGCTAGTCCGAAGAATATCTTATACAAATGGATAATATCCAATACAGTACTAAGATTATAAGATAAATCTATTATAAAATTGTAAAATAATATAGATAGTACTCTTTATTTATATTACTCAACATATTATACTATACAATTATTTTTGGAAATGATATGGGTGAAGTGAAGTATATAATCTTTCTATTAAAAAGTATTAGTATAATTCATCTAATGATGTGATAATAAAAAATAAATATATACTCATACAAATGATTACATTTTTGTTACATATAGTACTAGAAAATTAGATATAGAGAAAATACTATTTAATCTACTTGAATACGTAAATAATATATATTATTACATATATATATCTCTACCCAATTCTTAACTCCCCAAAGACCAGAAGTGAATTGGACGGTGAGATCTACTTTCATCTCTCTGTAGAGTTACCACATCAAAATCGCGAAATAAAAGAAGGCTGCAGCCTTTTACCCCCCTTAATATATCCTTTAATAAACTAGTAGCAGTCAACGAAAAATTCTCTACCTAGAGCTTCACGGAAATAATATCAAAAATTCTCGATCTCGTAGCGACCCTCCTTCAGACACATATAGACAATCTCGTAAAATCCGGCTCCATCCACTGACCTAGGAGAAGTCCAATATTTTAAAACAAACTCACATTGATAAAAATCATAACTTCACATGAGTAACTCATCTATAAATCGTCAACCTTGATTCAGTATCGTGCGCGTTAAATATTTTATAATAAAATCGTCATCTAGCACTAAGAAACAGCCTAATATATAATATAATAATATAATATTATATAATAATATATTATTATATTTATAATAATACTATACCTACCCTACTATATATATATATTTATTATTTATTAATATATTTTACTATTTATTTTTTATTTTATATATTATATATATTTTTAATTATTATAAGTTTATTTTTATTTTATATTATTTTATTATTACCACTCTCCACCCCACCCTCTCCACCCCCACCCCTATCTCTATATATATATAATTAAATATAATACAATTAATATATATAATATTATTAATATTATATCACCCCCTATATAATATTACCCTATATATATATATATATATATATATCTTATAATATACAGTGGCGTATTCCAGGGGGGGGGGCCCTGGGGCTAAGCCCCCAAAAACTTTTCCAGACACTAAAAAATTTTTAGTATCATATCCGTTAATAATATAAAGTGCAGAGGTTAATTAATTTTATTAATTCGTCGCTGTCCAGGAACAAATCTCGTTAAGTCTTTTAGTTCTAATATAATCTTAATCAACTCTAATAATTAATTAAAGATTCCTGTTATTCAGAATTTCAGCAGATTTTTAAGAATGTGTAAGCGTATCAGAGCTGGATATTAAAAATTGCTGTACAAAGATATAAACAAGTTCCTAATATTATACATTGTATTCCATATTCTTGTTTCCTATCTTTCCGTACCTCACAATACTTTTATTACCTTGTACCCACTCCCCACCCTCCTCTGTATACCATTTATTTGATGATTTAATATTAGCATTAGGAGAGTTTTTAAATTCATAAAAATTATTTCTTCCTTACAATTTATACCGAACAAGTGAAATGTGCCATATGAGAAGATAAAAGATGTTGTAACAGTTTACAAGGAAGACCTCGAAAGGCCCCTAATAGAAGATTTAGTAAAAGCAGAATGGTATTTATGGAAGATGATTGAAATGGTATCACAGCACAATCGTCCAAAACAGCAATAGACGAAATAGTTTCTTGTTCGAACCAATTCACATATTTACATCTTGTTGGAAAATACTGGAAATTTACCCCCCGTGTCTATGCTTCAGCAGAAAGAAGTCTTTCTCAAAATTATCACTCTCTGAAAAGCTACTTGAGAAGATCTTATTCAGAGTCTTAAAGACTTACTATCTACATACATTGAACATATCTGACATTTAAATTGAAATGTCTATCTCCGGATCGATTGCTCACTCTCATGCCCGGCAATTAAAGTTAACCATTGTAGTAAAATAACAGTGCAGTAATTTATATATTATATTACTTCCCATTTTTTTTCTTTTAAGCCACACACCTTCTCCCCCCCCACACTTCTTCTGTCCTCCCCCCACTCCTCCCCCCCCCCTAAACCTCACCTAATCAACCCCACCCCTACTCACCTATATAATATATAATATTATATATAATATTATATATATTATAACTATATATATAGATATATATATTATATATATATATAATAATATTTTTTTTTTTTTTATTTTTTATACCGTATATATCCCTCATACCCCCCCCACTATACCCTCACCCTACCCTATACTATATATCATACCTCATACCCCTATTATAGCTATACCTCTCCACCTCATAAATAACCTATATTCATAAGAAACGATTTTTGCTGACCCCCCCGAAAAAACAATTTCTCGGATACCCCCGCCTACTGTTAATTATATTCATATATTATATATATATATATATACTATATAATATTATAATATACATATATATATTATACCCCCCACTATATATATATATATTATATATCCTACCTCACATTTATAATATACTTAATATATTATATATTTTAATTATGTGTCCCTGCCCCCCCCCCGCTGCTTACGTCGGTCTCCTATCGTCCACCCCAAACCCCTGATGTATTTATCACCACTGCCTGATTCGGTCCTGACCCTAGAGCATCGAGCGCGCTGCAAACCTGTTTGCGACCACTACGCCACGACGAAGACAAAAAAGAATCCGAGAATATTCTACTGTCCAAGCAGAGCATTACTACGTATTCCTTCCGCTCGCACTCGGCGTAGTACCAAACAGGGGACCGCGCATATGATCAATAATTACCAAGACCGGGAAAGGGGTCGAGAGTTATGTACGAGCAGAAGGCCCCTTTTTTATTACCCGCCAATCAATATTATGTATTTGTATTTTGTACTGTCAAGCAGAGCATTACTACGTATTCCTCCAGCTCGCACTCGGGCGATGGCCAGTAGAAGTATTCTCGGATTCTCTTTTGTCGCGTTCGTTCGGTGTTAGTTCAAACACTTCGCACGCCATCTCGCTAGTCCAGATCAATCCCAGCATGGTGAAATTATCATTCATTTGTTTTTTTGATTATTTTTACTCTTAAAATACAATTGACTTGCAGATCATTGCTCTTCTTGCTCCCTGCTACATATTTTATTTTATAGTATAATATTTTTATTATTTTTTTATATATATATTTATTTTTATTTTTTTATTTTTATTATATATATAACTATATTATATTACTATATTAAAAATAAATATATATAGTATATATATAATATTTGGATGATATATGGGAAGTTCGGAGAAAGAAAGTAGGTTAAATTTCCATTAGGGGGCAAGACTCGAAAAGAATGTATTGAAGAAATATTTAGAAAAAAAATAAATTCCAACATTTATCTAAGAATTTTTTAAAAGAGAGAAATTCCCAAACGGAAGAAAGTTTCGTCAGAGAAGGAGAGAGAGACGAGGAGCAAGAGGCGAGAGAGCAGATGAACTCAACCCAATGATGTTTCTTCAGGGAGATGTCCGCAGCCGGTCAATGTCGCCGAGAACACTTACGAACGATATGTACGCGTATAGACTGAAGATATAAAACTATATAATATAATATATAGATTAGTAAATGATAATACTCGAATATTATATAGTAAGATATACGATAGATAATGAGATAGTAATATATATATATATAGATGAGGATTTATCGTAAATGAAAATAGATACTATAATAATATAGATAATATCCGAAAATAAATAAAATAATAGTGAGATAGAGAGGTAGTGCTGTACTTATTAATTTACAGTTTTCACATATATAACATATTTATTGATAGTTCTCCTTAACATGAAAATAACAACGTACACTTTATTATGTTTCTAATAACATACTTTAATGAAAGAGAAAAGACAGTTCGTGTACATTAGCTAACCTCAAAGTGACCGAAAGACCAATACTCAAATATCTGTGGATAGTTCATAATCTCCTACTAGTAACCCTACATTTCTGTCCTAGATAAATAATACCCAAAGTCCATCTGTTTATATCTAATCCTCCAAGTAGGCTAAAACATTCCTCAAAATTAAGCCTACTTGCTGTAGTATAGAATTACCAAAGGAAATTGGTAGTATATATGATATGCTCTAATAAATATTATTATATTAATATTAATACTGATATAATTTAGTTATTACTAAAATATATATATTCACAATATTGTTAGTGAATGTAGTAATATGCTATATGCATAGATATATCCATAATTGTGTCTACCATAGTTTGAGAGTACATAGACACTCGAAACTCTATATAAAAATAATATGTATAATTCAACAAATTAAAATGAAGAAAAATAATTTACGCAATATACAATTATTAAGTCAGGGTAGTAGTAATATATACATATATATGTATATTATATTATATAGTATTATATATATATATTATATACTTATATATATAGTATAATATAGAATAGGTATAGGTGTATTAAATAAAACAAAATCATTATTTAAAATAAATCAAACTTACTTCTGCCTTCATCATAACAATAGAGTTAGGTGAAAAGTGTGAGTCTAAAATATATAATGGTCTGTTTCCGTAAAGATAAGCAAGCTCAACCCTAGGCCATAATAGTCTCTCGAGGAAGCGAACTGTAAACGAGATAGGTACTAATATGTTATCTTTTTGACTTAATGCATTCCACGATATATGAACGAATCAAGCATAAAAATTTCTGTTAGTCATGTTTAATGTAATGAATGAGAAATATCAACATATAAAAATAAATACAATTTTCTATCATATTGTCTTGTGTAAAACTATTCTCTATGCTTATAAGTCTAATTAAAAACTACTACTGATTAAAGGTACGAAAGCAAAAGAAACTCAAATGACATATATCAATCAGCAAGTACCATAGCCTTGAACTTATTGATATGTAAAGACATTTGTTATTCTCAATTTAATTTAAACTATATGATAATTTGAGTCCCGATTGTAGAAGAGGTAAACGCGCCAATAGCATGTTCAGCAGTACTCAGAGTCTCCTCGACGACTCATTACTAGATTGTCAGCTGTTTGTTGAGAAGTACCAATTTGTGCAGCGGAAAACCCTTTAAGGATCCACTTTACAATAAGGGGCAGTATGACTGGAAATTCTCACGGAGACGCGATGTAAGACTTCCTCCGCCTCCGGGAGGTCTCCGGAACCCCCGCTCTTTGGTATTGGTGATGCGGGTTCCTCGCCCCTCCCCTACGGTATGAAAAACGTTCCCCCCTCTGTCCTGACTCTCAGTCACGTACTGGAGAGCCCCCACCTACGCTCACGATAATTATATAACAATATGTAAACGCTGGATTCCAAGTAGATTGTTATTTCTTCTACCTATTCATGAAGAAAATATATTAGATCCCTAATCAATAAGAATTTGTTCTAGTAGTGAAACAACAATGTAGTCCCGCAAATAAAACCTGCATAAAAAGAATTAAGAGTAATATATTATAGTAACGATTTCAAAGGTTAATAATGTGTGAATGAATAACATGTGATTAGATGAAATTATTGGACATATAAAATATACATCAATATAAAAAAACATATAAATAAAAATAATTTTTTTTTTTATCTTCTAATTTTACCATACAAATTTCAATATTTAATGACAAAACGCATACTATATATCAGTTATATTATATATATATATTATATGTATACCTATTATCTATTAGTTTCGTATGTATTCATAATGGATTATTTTATTTCCTTTTAATATAGATATATTCCATATCAGTATATATATATATAATATATATATTTATAATATATTATATATTAAATAATATTAATAATATATAATATTAATATTTATTATTATAATATATATAATATATTAATAGGAATATTATAATTTTATATATAATTAATTTAATATATACAATATAATATAATATATATTAAAATATAATATATAATTCAACTCACACCTACTTTCCCCAGACTTAGTGAGTATATCTGAGATTAACCTGATAGTTCCATGTATCCAAAGTTGTTAAATGGTACATTAAGATCATAGAAAATATAATCGAGTCCCTATGATGATGATATTACAAATTATTATCAAACAGAACACGAAAGTTGATAAAATTATACTTAGTATCAAGAATACAAAACTGTATAGAAAATCGTTGTTACTACTGTGAAGTATCTCAATGTTCCTTAATTCAGTGAATAGCCTCCCCTATTACGAATGACAGCTTGGTATCGTTTTCCCAAGCTAGTAATTAGGTGCCGCTCTATGACATCTTGTGGATGGTCTTCCCATGAACGCGCCAGAGTAAGTTGGAGGTGACTCTGGGTCAGTGGTGGTGGTTGCTGTTCTCTATCTCTTCATCCCGCCATGTCTCAGACATGTTCCATGGGATTGAGGTCTGGACTGTATGCTGAAAAATCTAAAGTTCTAATGTGTATGTACACAATTCAAATATTCATGGATTATTCAATCTGGTATTAGAATGAATCTATCTCCGATGTAATGTTCAAACGCAACAACGTATTGGTAGTAGGCCCTATATGATGTTTTTAATGTAACGTTCATCTAAGTGACCACCACTAATAACGTTAAAGTTCTGTAGGTGGCGTCAAACAAAATGCCACCCCACACGAATACTGATTTTCATCCGTATAATGTGTGCTGCAGCGAATGTTATGTTGCATATCTCTCATTTGGTTGTCAATACAACAATACAATACAACTATGACGTCGATCTGAGCAATAAAAACAAAATCTAGATTCTTCTATGAATCTGACTTTCGCCCTGTCAACAATATGCCAGATGACAATTTCCCTTGCAAATGCTAATCTGGATCTGCTAACGTCCCTTGGCACGGATAGTCGTGAGTCGGTTGAAAGTCACTCCAGTTTGATATTATTATTCAGAAAGTCGCGGTCTAATGGCATCCGTACTTACCCTGGTCCTATTACCATCTTCAAAATGTATTTGTAGGTTTCTTGAAGTGGTAAAGCAGTCCCAAACGATCCCTAACATTTATGAAGCCGTTTTCTACTGCGTTCGTTGTCCGTGACCTACCCTGTCCAGGTCCTCTGGTAGGTATGGTTGTTTGTCTCTCTACCAAGTCGAATAACCAGAAAGGGTTTGATGTGATACAATGAACCTTTTCTAGAGTTCGCGAATTGCATATCCTTCACCTAATAAAGTTATAATTTGAACACATTCATTACGTGTTTAATTACGAATATCACGCCCAACTTTTAATGAGATAAAGACTACTATTTACCTTCCTGCATGAATACCTCATGGAACAATTTCGCGGCGAACTAGTAATTATAGAGACTCAATACTTTTCTTGGTTAGCCATTTCTCGAGTTTGCTTAATGACAGCAAGTCTCCAATAAAGATTTTTATACAAATGTGTAATTATAGTAATATTTATATGTTAACAAGTAGTGTGAAGTAAGCTCTAGCAACAAAAATGTAGAATGTAGATACAAATACTAAATTGATACTATAGTGTATATAAATAAGTTATTAGGTATATAATACCTGAAGATAATTTTATTTAGTACATATATTATATTTTTATTTATATATAGTATCACTAAGTCATAATATTCATATATATATATATATTATAATACTACTATATATTAGGTGCGAAAAAAAACCATTGTTTTTTTTAAAAAAAACTAAAAAGCTTTTAGTTTCTTTTTAAATAACGACCACGAATAAACCAATGTTTTTGTTTTTTTTGGTTTATGCTATTTGATGGTTTTAATGTGGTTTTTATTGTTTTAATAGATTTTAAAGGCAAATATCACTACTGGAAACTGTTATACACATGTGCTAATACAATATATCGTTTAAAAAAAAAAAAAATTCCTTTAATAAATTTTTATAGCTTTCATTAAAATTTTAAATTTTATTGGTAACTGTTAACTGATGTATAAAATATATATTTTTTGAGTTTAAT
>JABUQX010058245.1:30000-57500 GCA_015478945.1 Trachelipus rathkii | reverse complement strand
TCAGTAATCTCAGCATGAAGGAATTCTTCCCTTCTCCTCCCTCCCTCAGCAACTTAATATTTATCCCATCCTCACCAGGAGTTTTTCCGTTCTTCATTTTCCTTAAAGCCTCCTCAAATCCTCCTCCGTTATTACCTCCTCTCTTCTCCCTTCATACCTTTCTCTCCTCCTCCCTCCTCTCTCTCTCCCCTTCCGCTTCCGACTACACTTCCACATTCAACACCATCAAAGAACTCTTATCCACCTTTGTTTTTTTTCCTCGGCTTTACCAATTTTTCCATTTTTGTCTCTTTATAATTACATACTCTACCGCCTTTAATTCGCTCGGTCTATGCGTTCTTGCCAACCTAAAAATCTTCTTCTTGCTTTCCTTCAAATCATCCATCAGTTCCTTTGCCAGCTTCTAAGCCACCTCCTCTTTTGCCCTCCTTCACTCTCTCCGCTTCATTCTTGCTTCCAACTTACACGGGTCTTAGATTATATAGTATATATATATATTATATATATAATATTATATATTTATTAGATATTTATATTATTATATGATAATGATATAAAGAAAATACCTACAATTCATTTTCATATTGAATTTGTCAGCTGTTTTAGTTAGACACTAGGAATATAAAAGATGATTATTATTAATTCTAATTTTTATTTTTCTTTAAACTAGTCAATTAATGGTTTCAAAAGCAATTGTCAAAGATTTTATTGATAAAAAACAGCTACAATCAGAAATAATCGTCAAGGTAATGGAGACAGGTTAATCAATTTATAATTAGCTGGCTTATACTGCGCCAAGGCTTCTTAATTACCCCTTCTATAACATAGGGCTTTGATTAATTAATATTGTCTCTCACATTACAGTAAAAGTTTACAAATAAAATCAGTATATTAAAGAATATTTTAATATAATTTGAAGGTGCCGGCCTTAAAGTGCCGTGCCAGCACCCTCTCACGTGTCTTCTCTTCTATAACCCCAGACAGACTGGTTCTCTCCCAAGATTCTTTGACCCTCAGGAATTTTCCTAGGCATCGCTTTTGCGGTTGGCCTTCCACAAGATTTGAAATCTAAAATATGTTCGTTACAGATTTTTTTCCCCCAACAACATGACTTAGAATAAGCGTGATATTTCTATCCTTACAATGGGTATGAGATAAATTATTATAGTAACGGGGGGTGTAGCCTCCCTAATAGCCCTTACCACGTTTTTTTTTTTTTTTTTTTTTTTGAGACGATATTTCATATAATATTTACTCAAAATTATTATTATTATTATTATTATTATTATTATTATTATTATTATTATTATTATTATTATTATTATTATTATTATTATTATTATTATTATTTTTATATATATATAATTACAATAATCATCAATTAAAATAATTGTATACTAATATTAATTAATTGTCAACTCTCATTTCAATTTGTTTCAACATTTATTTACTTTTATTTATTTATTTTTTTTTTCCACTTATTATAAAATTTTCAAAATTATTATTATTTATTTATTTAATTATTTTTTTTTTATTATTAAGTATCGTGACGTCATAGTTTATTTAAGCATTTCTTACGGAGATTCTCCTCCCTCCCCTCTTCATTTTTGAATAAAAGCAGTTTGAATTCTTTTTCTTTGTTTCGTTTCATAAAACTAACGTTTTACTTTTTAGAACCAGAATTATTAATTCAAAGATTGATCTCATTTCCCAATTCAGAAGTGGAGAGCGAAGTCCACCGATAGAAATTCGAGAATTCTTTCACATTTCAGAATTCACGTCGTTTGTTCGAACAAGAAAACAAATGATCCTCTGCTCTCCTTAATTTAAACAACTTTTATCTAAATAAAATACCCGGGCAAAAAATTTATTTTTATTATTATATATTATATTTTTTCTTTATTACCATTTACCATTTTAACGTCTGTTTTTCGGTCGTTTTGCGGGATACATTCAAACCCATAATAATTTTTAATTAAAATTTAAATTGGTAACAATGGAAAGAACAACCCGGTAAACAGATACGGATTTATCAAAAACAAAAAAATCCACGTAAAATCCTTTCTTAAATACGAAAAATTCACACATATATAATTTCATTCTTTTTACTAAAGGACACTATTTTCGTTCATTTAATATACCTGTAATTAATAAAGTAATTATCATAAAGAAAGAAAATCTATCTAACAAAATTAAAATTCATTTCGACAAATAATGTGCTCCGAGATAAAACATTTTTTTACTGACGCAAAGCTAACTCTTCTTTTCCTTATCTATTATTATTATTATTATTATTATATATTAAATATTATTATTATATATTATTATTATTATTATTATTCACTGTAATTAATTAATTTACACACACAATAATTCTATACACTTTTTTTCAAAATTTTGTTGTTTTCTTCCTTTCTTTTTTCTAACGTAATTTTGACCATGTGTTTTGAGTATCGGTTCTCCGCCGTTTGTCTGGTGCAGTCAAGTTGGGGGTGAGTGGGGGAATTTTGAAGTCCCTCTCCCCCACTTTTTCCATTTGTTTCGAAATGCGATTTTCTCCATTTTAGGCTTACGATTCCCGATTCTTCTTCCACTCTTGTTTGACTCTGAATTTTTTATTTTGTTGTCTTTTTCTCGATTACCAGATTTCGTTTGCACTGATTTTTTTAATCTTTTTTAAGCATTTTTTTAAAATTCCTTTTTATTTTTCACATTATCTGACTCACTTATTAAGGCATTATTGGGTTTTAATAATATTCGGTTAGTCTGGGGTCTACCACTTCCTTTGTACTAACCTTTGAAGAGTTAAGTACAGTGGTAATAAAAAGAGTGATTACTTCTTATTTTTATTTTTAAGATTAATTAAATCAAATAGTAAATAATGGCATCAATGTTTAAAAACAATTAATAATGCAATCAATCCATTAGTTAACACAATAGGCCAGTTTCACAGTCATTGATAAGATTGTGAAAGTATCATACAATAAATTTCCTACGATCAATACCACAATTTTTCCGGCCTTTGAAACAACCGATGCGCTTTAACACATCCCTTCTTCTTTATAACGTGAGGTTCTAACTGACTTCTCCTCCTCGAATGCCAGACTTTTTCCGACAGCATCACAGTGAACTCACTTTTCACGACAATGGCCGATACAGAAGAGTCCATCAGAAATTTTTTCTTACTATCAATGAAATAATAATTAAATTTAAACATACAGAGAACCCCTTTTTTGAGTGATGTTTACAAGGTGTTATAGCCGTGTAGAAAACTATTACGACTTCCTTTCACGAAACCAATCAAGAATAAAAAATCTTCCGCTCACAAAATCTAAATTATTATATGATATATATATATATATATAATATATAATATATATATATATATATATATAGATACTATATATATATATATATATATATATATAGATATATATATATAGTTCAAGAATATTTGTGCAATAAACGCAACAATTATTGTATATTTCAAATGGTCCTAAGTGGGTTGCAACCCATTACCCTTGAGAGTACTCCAGAGTGTACCTCGAGACCACGATTGGCTAAAAGGAAACCATCATTTTACCTCTGTAAAGCTTAGTTCTCCCAACGAGAGCGAAAGCGTGTTCTTGGACACTAACCCTCCGACGGGCCTCCCCCTAACACTCAGGGTCAGGGGCAACACTGGGTAATTTTTAACCGGGACATTATTAAATATTCAAAGATATTTGTGCAATAAACGCAACAATTATTGTTTATTTCAAAATGGTCCTAAGTGGGTTTAACCCTCTTGCCCTTGAGATGGTACTCCAGAGTGTTACCTCGAGACCACCAATTAGGTAAAAGGAAACCCATCATTTACCTCTGAAAGCTTAAGCTTCCCAAGAGGAGCGAAGGCGTGTCTTGAACACCTAACCTCCGACGCCTCCCCGCCAACACTGGTCAGGGGCAACACTGGTAATTTTTAACCGACATATTAGGTATTCAAAAGATATTTCGTTTGCATGAAACGCAACAAATTATTTGTCATTTTCAAATGGGTCCTAAGTGTTTGAACCCTTTACCCTTGAGATGACTCCAGAGTGTTACCTCGAGACCACGATTGGCTAAAAGAAAACCATCAGTTTACCTACTGAAGCTTAGCTTTCCAGAGTTAAAAATCATGGGTTGGGAAGGTCAATAATAAGTTCCCATTTATAAAGGTAATGGGAACAAAGGAATTGCTAAAAAATATATTGAGGAATCTCGCTAATGGATCACATGGCGAAGTTATATGAAAAATATTAGAAAGAAAATTAAGATCCAAAATAGAGAGCAAAGATTGGGTGAAGAGCAGTATGGGTACAGAGGTAGTAGAAGTACTACAGATAAAATTAAAAATTTAAGAATAACAGGAAAAAGACATGGAATACAATAAGAATGCATATATCGCCTTCATAGACTTGTAAGAAAGCAGTTGATTCTGTACCCCAGAGAGAACTGTGCGAGAGTTCCGGAGAGGGATTATGAAGTGGAGCAGACTCGTTAAAGGTAGTAAGGAAGTATAACGTGAATAGCATAAGAACGGTAAAGGAACATGATATAAAACGAGGAAACAGTCTTGAGGCAAAAACTAGATAAGCAGGGTAGTGTGCTGTCCCGATACTGTTTCATAGCGTATTTGGACACCGTCATAAGAGGTTGTAAAAGAGAGTTCTAAGAAGAGATTGACGGGACATCAATTGGTATATGCCAGATGGCAAAAGAACACCACCATTATTTACCCGGGAAGGCTAAGCTTCAGAGGTAAAATGATGGTTTCCGTTTAGCCAAGATCGTATCTCGACCGGTAAACACTCTGGGAGCATACCATCTCAACGGTAAGGGTTCAAACCCACTTCGGACCATTTGAAATATACAATTAATTGTTTTGCGCTTTATGCACAAAATATCTTTGAATAACATAATAATAAAGTTCATTAAAACTAGCAGTGGTGTTGTGAGCAAATCACGGGGAAACTCGTCGGAGGGTAGGTGTCCAAGACACGCCTTCGCTCCTCTTGGGAAGCTAACTTTCAGAGGTAAAATGATGGGTTCCTTTTAGCCAACGTGGTCTCGAGTAACCACTCGTGGAGTACCATCTCAAGGGTAAGGGTTCCAAACCACTTAGACCATTAAATATACAAATAGATTGTGCGGTTATTGCACACAATATTCTATTGAATATCGAATAATGTTCAGGTAAAAAACTTCACTCTCGAGTGGTTTCGCCACCTGACTCCGAGTGTTGGCGGGAAGGCCCGTCGGAGGTCAATTTCCTAAGACACGCCTTCGCTCCTCTGGGGAAGCTAAGCTTGTCAGTCATAAAAATGATGGTTCCTTTTATCTCATTTTAGGGTGATTTAGACACTCTGAGTCGCAATCTAAGCGTAAGGGTTCAAACCCACTAGGACCATTACTTACTTTATAATATATAATATATAATATAATATTAATAATATATATATATTATATACTATACTATATACGTATATATATTATATATATATACATATATACAGGAAATCGAAATTCAAAATTACAATTATTCCCGATAAACTCCCATGATAAAGATGACAAACAATTACCGTTTTTATATGTATCAATCAAATGTAGGAAACATCCTCATTTTTTCTTACTTCAAAAGAGGCATGCGATGTGGATCGCGACTCGAGGATGTGCCGTTAATGAGGATGCGGATGTGATGCAATTAGGTGCGGACTGTTCCCGTCAAATCGGATTGCGGCTGATTTTCTATGTCCATCACTAATATAGCTAATTATTCATACTATATAATTATTCTATAAATTATATATTATATACATATATATATATATATATATATATATACTATATATACCTATAGATACTAATATATATTAGTGATGGAACGGATGTCAAAATTTGACTGTTTGCGGATGCGATCTTAAGATGCATGAGGCATGCGGGATCTTAAAAGTAGATGTAGATGCGGATGGCGGTATGTTACTCTTTGAAGTTTGAATTCAAAATCTCATATATATATATAATATATACTATATATACTAATATATACTATATATAATATTATATATGTAAAACAAATAGGAAAGATAATAATTTATTAGAAAATAGAGAAAAAAACATTTTAAATATAATTAAACAAATATATTATCGATGGATGTAAATATAGATGTAAATCCCTGCAATTAAACCGCATTACCAATTTGTATAGATACAAAATAAACTACCTTAAGTGAATTCTTCACTTACCCAGGATTAGATCCCGGGCTCTCGCGAACGGAATGCCAAGCGTGTTACCACTCAACCACGACAGCTAAAAAGATACGCG
Organism: Trachelipus rathkii; assembly: GCA_015478945.1. NCBI lineage: Eukaryota > Metazoa > Arthropoda > Malacostraca > Isopoda > Trachelipodidae > Trachelipus > Trachelipus rathkii. The sequence goes on along the minus strand of JABUQX010058245.1, from coordinate 51,154 downwards.
ACTTAAACCTATTGAAAGAGTGCTCTACTGTACTGGTGATGAAAGGACCGCCTAGGTCAGGACAGATACCTCAGCACTCTTTCACTCGGGTCAAAGGAAACACAGGACCCATGTAAGGAGACCAGCTCTAGATCGAGTATAATTAGCTTATAGATGTAATCCTGCAAATTAAACCGCCAGTTCAATCCTTGTATAGATAAAGAACTCCTTGAGCTGGAATCTTCACTTATCCAGTTGAATAGAGCACTCTTTCATAGGTTTAAGTCGCGTATCTTTTTAGCTTGTCGTGGTTGAGTGGTAACACGCTCGACATCCGTTCGCGAAGGCCCGGGATCTAATCCTGCAAGTAAAGATTCCACTCCCAAGATTATTTTATCTATATATATATATATATATATATACTATATAACTATTATATATATATTATATTAACTATATATATAATATATATATATACTATACTATATATATAAAATATATATAAGTGGGAGAAACAGTGAGAATGTAGTAGAGCCAAGCCTCGGGGAAGACATCAGCCACTAATATATAGAAAGAACGAGAACTCGACGGATCCGTGTTCGCTCCTGAGAATTTACGCTTGGAAAAGGTATGGAATTAAACTTCGAGCATTATATAGCTTTCATAATCCTGAAGAAAGCTTCGATTCAGTGCCCCAGAGAGAGACTGTGCGAGATCGCGTAGTGTTGGAGAGAGAGTAATTGCAGTGGGTAGAAAGTTGAGAGGAGCCTGCAAGAGTTTGTTACAGGAATAGTAATTGCTTAATGTTAAAGAACACGGAATTGAGAATAAAGAGATGGTCTCGTGGTGAGAACAGGGGTTCAAAAAAGGGAAGACGTTTGTCACACAATTTTATGTTTGTATCGTATCTGGATTTAGTGATAAAGAATGTGAGAGAAGATATCGGAGACTTGGAAGGTGGTAATTTGGCTTATGCGGATGACTGGCATGCAGGAGCGAAGAAAGGGAGACAGGCTTGAGAGAGGTAGTGATAAGTTGCCAACAGGCTGAGAGAGGCCGGCTTGACAATAAACACAGAAAAAAACGGAGATCATGGGTCAGTTAGAGAAGAAGGAGGAGAGAGCTGAGAATAGAGGTGGAGGGGACTGGAGATAAAGACGGTGGAGAAATGTAAGTATTGGTGTGGAGTATTTGGAAGAGAGAGAGAAAATGTACAAGATCACAAATAGGATAGCTCAGTATGGCGGAGCAGTAAGAGCAGTGTATTCCCATACTGAAAGATAACAAAATGAGTGTGAGGTGAACAAAAGTTGATATTTGAAGGTGTGAATTAAACACCGATTTTCACTATTATGAGCAGAGACATGGAGTTACGACAAACCAAAAGTAGATAGTGAGAAATACAGTCGACGCGAGATTACGTTTTGAGAGCGATAATGGGAAAGACTAGAGAGACAGACAGAGAACGAATAGAATCAGAGTAGAGAGTTGGAATGAAGGCTATAGTTGAATAAGATGAATGCAGCCAGATTGAGGTGGTGGAGACCGGAAGAAACGAGACCAATAGGAAGACCTAGGAAGATGGGGAAAGCTCGGTGGAGGATCATTGAAGATAGACATGGATTGCCGTCGCGATGCAGGAGCATGACGGAAGATGTAGTTTTGGACAGATAGAGAAGATTCAGAAGAGTGCTGGCCGCCGCTGACAGCCGTCTGGTACCCTTCCTGCGGAAGCGGGTGGTAAAGAAAGTTGTAAAATATATATATATATATATTGTATATATTATATAATATATATAAATATATATATATATATATACTATATATATAATATAGTAATATATATTATATATATTAGTGATGGACATGACATACATGATTTTATATATATACTATATATATAACTATATTATATATAACTATAATAATATATACTATATAAATATATATATATATACTATTATATATATATACATATATATATATATAGTACCTAACTAATATAATTAGGCAATGACCATCGACAATGACATGAAATGATATATAATATATATAAAAACTTCCTTTTTATATATAAACTATATTAATATTAATAGTTAATTTTTATATAATATAACTATATAATATATATAATATCTATATATAATATATATATATAATATAGATAAAATGTATATATAAATATATATTACTACTATAATAAATACATATAATATAAATATATATATATATATATATATAAATTATATATATATATTATATATATAATATATATATATATAGTATATATATTAATATATATAATAATATATTATATATATATACAGAAATCGAAAATCAAAATTACAATTATTCCATAAAAACTTCTCCATGATAAAAGATGACCAATAATATTTATTTTATATGAAATATATTATAAATACAAAAATCAATGTAAAGAAAACATCCTCAACATTCCTCAATATTTTCAAGAGGATGCCGTGTGCCGTTAAAGATAGAGAAAGGTAGCGGATGCAGAGATTCAAATTTATGCGATGTTCCGCAATGAGCGGATGCGTGCGAGGGATGGTCCATGTCCATCACTTAAATCTTATATATATATATAATATATATAATATATTATACTATATAATTATAGATATAAATTACATATATATAGACATATATTATATATATTTATTCTATAGCTATAATAAATATATATCACTCATATATATATATATATATCCATATATATACATATAGTATATACACTAGCTATATATATATATATATATAATATTACTATATATATATAATACTATATATATACTATATACTACTATACTTATATGATATATATATATATATACATATATATATAATACCTATATTATATAATTATAATAATATATACTTACTATACCTAGCTATATCATATGCTCGTATTAATATCCCAGTTTTCCTGAATGGGCCTTAATAACTATGTGCGATCATATAATCATATACTATATATATATATATATAGTATATAGTATATATATAGTATATATACTAGTTATATATATATATAATATATATATAATATATAAATATTATATATATATTATATATAATTTATATGATATATATAATATATGACTTGTATATATACCATATAATCTTGGATATAAATTTATAGTATATATACATATATATAAATGTATAAAAGACTCGCAATTTACTAACGTACAGAAAAAATATATATTTTAATTTTCATCTTTTCACATAAATTTGTTATATTACATTTATTCCATAAATTACTTAAAAGAGGCTCGCAAACGATGTTATATTCATTTATATAAATATACTTAAAAGAGGCTAATTTACACGTCAGAAAAAAAAATTTAAAAAAAATTAAATAAACCCTGTAAAACCCGTTACAAAATACCAAAATTAATAATAAATAATTAATTATAATACAGATGAATTAATTATTATAGTTAATTAATAGTTAATGAATACTGTCTTAAACAACTGCTTAAACTGCGACTACATGTTATTTCAGTAAAGGTTGTTCTCTTTCTCCGGGGAACAACTTATCGAATGTTCTTCTTAATAACTTTAAACTTTTCACATCTGTAGCATAGTCACTTATTAATTCCATTAATTTATTTTAAATGCACAATTTGTAAAATATTGTAAATGACTTTTTTTTTTAACATCTTAAAACCTTTATTATGAATAATTCATAAATTATTATTATTTTTGGCAGATGTTTGACCATTGTTTATCACCCGATGCCCATGGTGATGGTACCGGTTGCGACAATATGACCTGCATTATTGTTAAATTTAGTAGTTCTGTATCTGTGTCTGAAAAGGTGAAGAGGCCTTGTGAAGATAATGAATTAGAGAAGAACGATTCAACCCCACAAGATAAAAGATGCAAATTAGATACAGATCTTGCAGAGTAAATTATGAAAGATTTTAATTTTCTATTAGAAAACTGGTTTATTTTTTCCATCCCGGAAAAAGAGAATTAGAAGTCTTTTTATTTATGAAGGAGGATGACTTAAGTTTCGTTCTCGTTAAGTCATATTAATATAAATATGAAAGCCAATTTTTTCAATAAAAACTGACAATTATTTTCGTTTTCATTACTTAATCATTACCCACCTTCTCCCCAAGACTGAGGGTTAAGGTGCGTAACATGCACCGGAAACAGAAAAGTAGTAGAAGAACATGACAAGTCAAAAAGAAAGCCCAGCCCTACCGCCCCCTTTATACTTTTTAGTGAGAACTCGTCGCAGTCAGAAAATCCACCCCAGAGCTTCACGGGACCGCGACGGACCCGCACTATGGCATATCAATGTAGGATTCATCCATTGGCCCAGGTGGGTCACAACCATACCCCCTCACAAAACCCCGCCATTCAAGAAGTGAATATTCTTTACATTTGCTTATATTATGTAATATTAGGGCTATTTCTTATGTAAGGATTTAATTTTATTTATTTTTGACTGACTGAATATTCATTTCGCAATTCAAATTTCGTTGACATTTGAAATATGTATGTGCCAGAACCCACCCGTGGTGTTGATTTTTCAACCCAGTGTGGTCGCTTCTTTGTGAGCCGTAGTGAGTCCTGTACACTGACAAAAAAAATACGGCAGTAATCATTACCCAATAGCTTTAAATGAGCTTGTACCGCCAGAGTGAGCTCCTTTTTATCAGGCCATGGCTATCCCACTTTCTCCCTTCAGTAAGCGGTTTCCGACTGCTGCTGATACTTTCACTTCTTCCAGCAAGTTGTCATTGTCATCTCGGCAGCGGAAGCTTGGATTCTGCAATCTTCCGCAGGCAGACGGTCGGCAACCCCTTGGTGGGCCCAAGAGTGCGCACAAGCTAACCGAGAGAAGAAGCTCTACAGGCAATGCAAAAGAGACTCGTACCACCCAAACTTGATTATTTTTAAAGCAGCTGCTGCGAACACGTAAACAATTTTTTCGAACTTATATTTCGACTGTTAACTCCACAACTCCCTTCCTTTAGTGTGGAAAGTTACACAGAAAATATCTCGTCGCTCCAACAACTCCTCACCCAAAATCCTCCGTTATGGGCCTGATATAACCGACACGACCTACGCTCCTGCAGCTGTTGGAGATGAAGTAGGTAATAGTTTTGCTAGCCACTCGAGTTCTTTCCGCTCTCCTAAAGCCTTTCAAAAATTGAGAACTAACACTGCACAGAGTTTTCAACAGCGAAAGGGAAAGACCATACCTATAACTCTTTTTACACTTGCAGAGTATCAAACTGCACTGGCGAATAGCAAAGACGGTGCTCTTGGAACAGACATGATGATTTTCGTACATCATTCCCAGTCATATCCATCAATCGGCATCAGCGATTTTGCTGGATCTGTATAACAGAATCGGATCGATTCTTCTTTTCCATCTATTTGAGCTACAGCTTTTGTAATTCCTATCCCCAAATCTGGGAAAGATCCGAAGCTGGCGGACAACCAAAGACCAATTTCGCTGACCTGTAATTCCTGTAAATTAATGGAGAAAATGGTTTTATGCCGCCGCCTCCCTGTTCTGGAGACTCTGTACATTATCTGTAGTTGTTGATAAAACTGCCCATGTTCATGATTATGTTCGATGTTCAAAAACTACATAAAGGTAAGGTTTTTAAATTTGAGAAGCAATAAAACCTGGTTACATTCTTTTATTTTAATTTAAATTTTTAATTTAGGTATTTAAAATTCTTTTGCTGTTTCTGAAACTTTGGACATATGTCAGCAAAAATGTGCAAAGCTTTATACACAACTGTAGCTAGTGTGGGAAGGGTCTTAATTAGGACTTAGGGGTGTGGGGAAGTAAAGTTATTATGGCAACACAGTGAGTACACTTATATTATAAATTATTTATAATGAATAAAGCTACCTATAACTTATGAACTACTGTCGGGTTTGGCTCTGCAATAAAGGATGCAGTACTAGTAGTAGTAGACTATCTAGCTTTTCTCTTCCCTTCTCCTCTATATAATTACTAATACTTTCTTGTTAAGATCACGATTTGTTCTCTTGTCTTTAGCAGCCGCACTGGTTTTTAATCAATCCATAATACTCCTTAATAACGTGCAAATAACACTGCTGATAATTTTCTAGTCCATTTTACAGACTATATATAATTATGGTCTACATCAGTGTTCCCCAACGTGGGCCAGAGCCCTCTGCGCATAGTAAAAATTTAGTTTACGTGGGTTTGCCCCCAGTTATTTGTTCTCAAGTATCAATGTGTTCACATTACAACCGATTACACGTCTAGACGCGGCTCTCTTACATACTAATATATATATTAGTCTCTGATAAATATATTCACATTACCCTACATTCATAAATACTTACCTAGTCTATATATTTATTATATATATCAGTTATAATATATATATATTTATTATATATAAAACTATATATATATATATATATATATATATATATATATATATATAGACTTCATCATAATATGAAGAATGGAAATCTGCAGGTATAGATTGAAATTCTTACATGAAATGATCAAGAACGAATAGGGGCTACGAAGTGATCTGAGTGGATTTGAAGTTGTTGTAAAACGCACTTGTATGGAAAGTTATAGTTTCGCGGAACATTGTGAGAGAGGCACGTAATAGTAGTACTTTAATATAAGGGTAAGAGGCGCGTCCACCAGCCGCATCAAGGCATAACCTGTAGGAATTACCCTAGTTTCGCGCCCGAAAATATCTATAGATTAATATCTCCCCCCAAGTCGTTGTAAGGAAATAGATGCTGGCTCTATCCTCTCCATCCGTAGAAGAGTTGCGTCGAGTCACTGAGGGACTGATTGGTGAAGAACAAGGTGAATTAGAAGTGGTAGAGGATGGGTGTATCAAATCTTTATGAATCAAATCTTTATATTGAGGAAAATGAGGGAGAAGAAGAATAAAGTTGTATTTAGGTTTTATGGATTTGCCACAAGCGTTCGATAGGATTAATAGGGAAGCTCTATGGGAAGGATGTTAGGGATAGGTGTGTTGAGTGGACTAGGGGCTTCCTTGAATGAAATCAAAGTATGTATGACGATAGTGAAGCTTGGGCAACCAAAAATGGAGTTGTTGAAAATTTGATATGCTTTAATATATCAATACGCGAAGGTGAGGCAGGGATGTGTTATGTCTCCTTGGTTATATTCATTTTAAATACGCAGGATGTTGTTATGTCTCCTTTGGTTATTCATTTGGGTATTATAATAATTTGCAGCAGGCAAAGGGGATATTTTTATTTTTTGGGTTATAGAGGTGGGGGTGTTAGGGGAAGATGTTGTTACGAATCATGGCAGACTGCGAAGAGAGATGCGCAGGGTGCGCCTACCTGATTATATGCGGCTTACACACCATAGATTTCTGCATATTTCGCTGTGCGCCATCTGAAAAGAGTTTGAAGAGTGACCTTCGCGATAGAGGAATGTTTTGGAAGGATGTCGTACCATAAGAGAGCGTCTCTGAACAGAAACAAGCAGATAAACGCCATCAGCGTTAGCACTGGCTCTGTGAAAGTAATGACGGGACAGCTCCTCGTCTTGGTGCAAGCTCTGAATGCGATTAGGGTTTACTGAAGGCAACTGGGAACAAGTGTACTGAGTTTCAAAAATACTTTAGGATTATGTTGGCATGATTAAAGGAATGGATGATGCCAGAGTTTGTAGGTAACAGTTCAGTAATGCTAAAAGCGTGAGGTGGCTGCACATTAAATCCTTGGCGGATATAAAGGGACTAAGTCCTGAGCTGCGCTACGGTACTTACATGAGGGTATGTTGTACCGGTATTAATGATGTATAGTAGTGAACTATGGTCTGGAAAATAAGAGGTATTAGATCTAAAGTTTCAATGTGTTCAGCATGACAACTCTCTAGGGGCGTGTTCGGTGTGAAAAGAATTGATAAACATGTAAGAAATGATCGTATTTAGAGAGTTTACGTTGTGTTGTGAAGAGGGTAAATAAGAGGAATAAATGAAAGTACGATTTGACGATGTCTTGGTATGTGGAGGGGATGAAAATTGACAGATTGGTTGGTTAAGCGATGTCATATAGTGGTGAGTGTGTTGGGAATCGACCGGCTGCGAGAGACCAAAAGAAAAGTGGATTGAGGCCAGTTCAAGGAAACGCGGCAAAGAGAGAATCGTGAGTTATGGCCAGAGGCGGAGAAGAAAGGTGGCATTAATATGAGAGAATTGGGCGGGGTTTTGGAGGGGGGTAGTTATTGGTTGTGTTCTTACCTGGGCCAAGGGATGGACCCTACATTGAGCGAACTCTTCATAGTGAGGTCCGTTAGCTGTGCCTGTGAAGTCTATTGGAATTTTTTCTGACTGCGGACGAGTTACCACTAAAGGTATAAATTGGGTTGTTGTAAGGCTGGGCTTGCTTTATCGACTGGCGTCATATTCTTCTGCTTTTTCTGTTTCTGGTGAGTTACTTAACTTTACCGCAAGCCTTGGAAAGAGAAGCGTGGGTTGTATTATATAATATATAATATATATATATAGTATATAGTTATATTATATTTATATATATATATAAGTATATAATATATTATTACTATATATTATATATATATATAATAATATAATATACTATATATATATATATTATATATTATATCATTATATATATATATTATTATATGAAATAGTTTCTATTAAAAAGAAAAAATATAACTACTGCTCTAAGCAATATCTTTAATAGATAATACTAATACCTAAACTCACTTACACTACAAGTCCAAAGCAATTTCTATGTTGATACCTTTCATACTTATCTTTCTTAATTGATTTCTTTCCTTTGGATTCGCTTGCGGACAGCACAACACCTAAATTGGAAAATTGACAGAGAACATTGAAGATCCAATTTAATTCAGTAACTAATTTGTATTTTATGAGTCTGTTGTGAAATTCGGAAGTCTTTCCAGTCTAAGAAGAGTGGTGCGATCAATGAGCGCAAGATGGCCACAACCATCATTTATGATCATGTTACCTAAATCATATTACTCTTGCATGCGATTATATACAAATAAATAAATTTGTCCATCTTGCCATGTACCGCTTCTCACTATTATTATGTATTTTATTATTATTATTATTATATTATTATATATTATTATTATTTTATATATTATAATTATTATTATATATTATTATTATTTATTATTTATTATTATTATTATTATTTATGTTTATTATTATTATTATTATTAATTGGTTGGAATAGAGTCAGTAATTTCAGCTTGAGTTTAAATTTTAATATGTCATGTTTTTCAGTGACATATTGTCCTTTTTTATATATTTTGTAGACTCCCATTAGTGATGTTGACCATGGAGAGAGAGATGACAGACTCGAAATAAAAAGCCCTTTAAGAAACGAATCTCATTCGTCAAGAAAAAGGAACCAAAAGATTGAAAAAACAAAGATTTTTGGAGAAAATCAAATTGAAAAGGATGAGTTGGAACTTACATTCTGCAGTCACGAGGTAAAGAAGCTTAAAAGTGAATTACAGTTTTGAATGTAAAGACGTAAGATCACATTTAGAAGTGATCGGTTTGATAGCCGGTGGTGAGTGGGCGCTGTCTGGGAATTATAAAATCAGCCTGATCTCCCACGCGGAAGAAGACTCCCAATTAGAGTAACAACAATTTTGAATATGTTTGGAAGGTTTTTAAAGATAACCTGAAGATATCATTAGTGTGATGTGGATAGCATAGGAAATAAATAATATATGTTGGCCATTTGCCAGATCTTTGACTCAAGGTTTTTGGACGGTTGGTATTCTTATAACCCTTTAAGGAGGAGGAAAAAATAAATATTTGAGTGGGTGACTTTGAATAAAATCGAGAAAGAAGACTAAAATTTACATTTGTTATACATCATAAAATATATTAAATGGCAAGAGAAGAAATTCCTCAGGTGGTTAAATGCTGGGAGAACTGTGTGAATCCAAAAAAACGAAGAAACTCAGAGACCTGAGACCCTATATAAGGTATTTACGGGAGTGTTGGCAAAAAGGATCCAAGAACATTTGCGATAACAAAACATCCGATTGACGCGAAGAACAAAACGGATGTAAAAATTAGTTATGAGAAAATAAGGACCAATTACTATCAACAAAACTGATTACAGGAAAATTCAAGGAGGCGCACGCCTGAAAACCCTAGATGGCTATGGATAGACTATAAAAAAAAGCTCTGACGGAATAGTGTCACCTCCAATTGGTCAGAGATGCTTTTAAAAATATATCAAAATTAAGCCCTGAAATTATAGGTTCATTAGAAATGCAATGAGATGTGGAAAGTTAATATAAATCTCCATTATGAAGAAGGAAATTTGGCAATAGAAGAAGTAAAAATTAAACGATATTCCAGGGAGACTCCATCTCTCCCTTATATTTGTGCTTGCCATTTAAATCCTCTGAGCCACTTTAATTAATGGTTTTGGGGGAGATGAATTATCGTATAAATCGAGAAATGAGCGAAGAAACCCCAAAAATAAACTTCCCCCCCCACCAATTTTATATGGACGCTTGAAACTCTACGCGTTCAAATAGAGAAGAAACCATGAACAACATAGAATCGTTAAAAATGCTATTCTAATGACATTGCATGGAATTCGGCTAGATAACAATGTGCGTTTTTGCTACTCAACGAAAGCAGAAGAGCAGAAAAGTGAGAAATAGAAATCTGAAGCAGATATATTAAGACCTAAGGAAGTTTAGAACAGAACACACGCATATAAATATCTCGGAATAGAAGAGTCAGAAAAAAATAGAAAAAAAACATAATGAAGAAATAAATAAAAAAATTAAGCATTATTCAAACTCTAAATTAAAATCGGAATTGAACCCCAGAAACAAGATGCAAGCCAATAACACCTTGGGCGATCTCGGTACTCTCATATGGTTTTGGGATCACGAGCTGGATGCAGGAAGACTTAACAAGCTGGATAGTATTGACCAGGGAAAATGCTGCACGCACAGCCAAGATGACCGATTAAAAATCAATGTGTTGCCACGGATAGGATACGTTATCCAGAACCAAAGGAGGAATGGGAGACCCCACAAAGATACAAGTATATACAAATCTGACAGTAATAGGAATTGGGAAGTATTTGAAGGGCAATGAGGGAAGATATTGGATGGGTACATGAACATGAAAGCTTGAAACCTTCATCAACATGCAATTATAAAAAAAATTGAATGAATTAAATACATTCAATTTCCTATGTATGCAAGATGACATGCAAGCAGACAAACATAAAGGCAGCCAGACAAACATACAAAGAGAGAGAGAAGAAAGCAAACTTGAACAATGGAAGATCACACATTGCGAAACAACATAAAAAACGTACTGGAGGAAGCAATTCATTGACACTTCATAAATTCAAAATGAAAGGTAATGATAAAAGGATTAGCTAAGAAGTGGATGAAGATGGGAGAACCATTCCTAACAGCCCAAGATCAAGCCTCAGACCAAACTGGTTCCAAAGGCACATTAGAAGGGCAAAACATAACGGACAAATGCAGAATGTGCAATGAAATTGGTCGGAACAGTATGCACATTTATTATCTGATGTCAAGTTTTGCTGCTGAGAGGCGCATTACACTGAAAACACAACTGCATATGTAGAGCTGATCCAGATTAGTAGATTATCGCAGAAAATATTAGACAATTCAGAGTAAATACAGTTACACTGGGAAAATAAACCCAAATAATATAGAAGAAAACAACAGAGTTTTAATACTTATGACTAACTAAAATACCAAAGACTAAAGTACGAACTCAGGAGATTATGGAATATAGACATCATTGAAATAGTATAAAATATAAATAACGAGGAATAAAATAGAAAAAAAGCCTGGTAAAAAAATTTGTAGAGGTCCGGTGCGGATCAAACAATGGAGCTGAGTATGACGGTGATCAAGAAGAGTTTAAGTATATTAAGAAAACTGTACTGGGGTATCGTTTGAGACAGCCAAGAAAAGGGAAAAATATGAGGAATTGTTCCTTAGGATGAGGTTCAGATTCCGACCAATCCCCATAAGGAAAATAGTAGTAGATACGCCTTAATAAAAGAGCATTTAAAAAAAAAAGAAAAAAGAAATCATTAGCTGTGCTCAGAACATTTAAATTATTTTTTAATTTTTTGTTTAAATAATTTTCTTTTTTTATATACGTCTTCTAGAAGGATTAAGCACGCCAAACCGTCCTCAAACCTCGAGCCTAAGGCTGGCACATAAAATTTGTTGTCTTTTTACATAACCAAAACCACCTGATGAAACCAAGCTCTATCTATTCTATTTCACAAACATTATTTCAGAATGTTTTACTCTGATCTTAAATCTTCTAGAGTGAGCAGGTCAGGCTTAGGTTCAATTGTTTCTTAGATGCACCCATCATTTCAATTCCTCTATGATGCACATTCTCTGGATTTTAGTATTTGAAGAATTGATTTACCTTCGTGGATTGTAGGATCTTTAATTCTGCTTATTAATAAGATTTTCTGCTCTACTTTCCTTCATTTGCCATTTGTGTGCAAAGGCTCATCTGTGCTAGTCCGAATTCCATTTCAAGTATGCATGTGATTTTTTTTTACTTCTCTTAACTTGCCTTTAAGTTTCTTCTTTGTTTTGGTGAGTTTAGTTTTAGATCGTCCGTATAGAAACAGGTGCGTTATCTGCTTTTAGTTTTTTCATCTCCATGGTTTTTCTGATCCGTTGGGTATGGTTGTGCTCAGGAGGATTCGAGTGGCTGTTACAAACAAGTGGGAGGATATCCAAGCACGTGGAATAATCCCCTTTATTTTAGTTTGCATATGGCAAACTTTTTGTCGTTGATCGATTTTATGAATCAATCCTACTTCTTCTAGATACACATAGAGCCTACGGCGATTAAATAGTAGTTTTATCATTATTTTTTGTCAAAATTATATAATATATATATATATGATATATTTTATATTATATTATATATATATATTATATATATATATTATAATATATATTATATATATAATATATATGATATATATATATATTATATATCAATATATATATCCTATATATATATATATTATACTATATGCTGTTCACGTGTGTATTGTATGGTAGATGGACTTGGTCGTGGAATAAGACAGTATAGAATCTACAAGCTTCAATGTGCTTTGCAGCTCTGACAATCTTCAGGGGCATGCTTAGGTGTGACACAAGAATTAACTAAATGAGGACACAAATGACACATATTGAGAAGTTGTGTGGGACGTGAAGACAAGGGTAAATGAAGAGAATAAATGAAAGTATGTATGAGGACTGGTTTGGTCATGTGAAAGGATGAATGATAGCCGGTTGGCTAAGCGGATGTACCCTAGTGGAGAGTGTGTTGGAAACCGACCGGCTGGGAGAGACCGAAGAAAAAAGTGGATTGAGTCGTGAACGAATGTCGGAAGGAGAGAAATGTGATGTGAGTTTGGCAGAGGCAGAGAATAAAGGTGCATGATAGTTAGAGAGACATGGCGGGTTTGACTGGGCCCAGGGAGCATGAAACCCTCTACACCATTTGACGACTTTCCATTAAGTGAAGGGGTCGACGTCGCGGTCCATATGAGCTCTAGGGTGGATCCTTTCTGTCTGTGAACGACGCTCTCACTAAATTAATGGTATAGAGGGGCGGTAGGCTGGGCTTTCTTTTCGACGTTTGTCATGCTCTCTCCTATGCTTTTCTATTTCCCGATTGCTAATTACAGCACCTTACCCCATCTTGGGCAAAGAGGAAGGTTGAAGAAAGAAAGAAAGATTATATATATATATTATATATATATATAATAATATAATTAATATATATATATATATATAGTATAATATATATATATTATATAATATATATATATAGATATATATTATATATATATATATATATAATATCATATAATATTTAATCTTACCAGACAATTTATTTTCTTATTTATTGACATGATTAGAATAGCTGAGCCACGATCTGTCTTTTGGTGATATGGAATTCTCTTAGATCACAATGGAAAAATTTATTTTTCAATGATTTTTTTGTCGAAAAAAAAAAACATGGAAAATGAAAATAAATTTTTTCTACTAACGTACTTCACATTGATAACAAAATTCATTGAAGCATTTGAAATTAGATCTCAGCGTCCTGCTCCTCTCTGCTCCTCTCTCTCATGCTCTCTTCTCTTCTCTACTCTCCTCTCTCTCTCTCTACTCCCTCTCTCGTCTCTATCTCTCTCTCTCTCTCATCTCTCTTCTCTCTCCTCTCTCTCTTCTCTCTCTCTCTCTCCGCGTACTCACTCTCTCTATCTACTCTTCTCTCTCTCTCTCTCCTCGTCTCTCTACTCTCTCTCTCTCTCTCTCTCCTCTCCTCCTCCTTCTCTCTGCTTCTCTTCTTTCTCTTCTCTTTCTCTTCTTCTTCTCTTCTCTTTTCTTCTCTTCTCTTTCTCTCTCTTCTTTTCTTCTTCTCTCACTTTCTCCTCTCTCTATCTCTCTCTCTGCTCCTCTCTCATCTCTCGTCTCTCTCTCTCTCTCTTCTCTCTCTCTCTGCTCCTCTCTCCTCTCTCCTCTCCTCTCTTCTCTCCTCTCTCTCTCTCTCTCTCTCTCTCTCCTCTCTCTCTCTCTCTTCTCTCTTCTCCTCTCTCTCTCTCTCTCTCTCTCTCTCTCTCATCATCTCTCTCTCTCTTCTCTCTCTCTCTCTCTCTCTCAAATCTGATTATTACAATATTCATTCAATTTTTCATTAAATAAATGATAGCCGGACTCCATCCCCAGTTATCCACGTCCTTTAATTTTGTTTCACCTGTCAGGTTAGTCAAATTTGTTTCTCCCAAACAAACAACGGGGACTTTCTCTGATCATACTAAAAGATTTCTTTATACTTTTTGGTCTAATGTCTCCCCCTGCTCCATAGTCAAACGGTATGTGTTCGTACAAATACAATTGATCAAAATAAAAAAAGTCTCGAAGCCCACAGAAAATTTCATGTTGATTGCATCAACAGAATACTTTATGTCAACAATTTTTTTCATTTATGAAAACCATTTTCAAGTGGGTTTGAAAATTGGATTTGGTGGCAGATTTGAGAAATCTGTATCTACCATATTTTAGATATAAGTTCTTTCTTTTTAGATAATCAGTATTCAAGTCACTTGTACAAAGAATTGTAGAGTGACACTCAGCAAATGTTACGGTACATGTTTTTCTTCACATAAATACAAGACAAATATATCTGAGACAGAAAAACTCCTCCAAAGTAGACCGTTGAGAGCTCGGAACAAACCAGTAGCAATCTTGGTTTACCCATTAATTGATACAAATCTAATAAAGCCTAAGAAATGTAATGCCAATTCTAGTTTTGGGACTGAGCTAATCAGAACTCGATGTCAAAATTAAGAGCTGCTTAAGAAATATTTAAATATATTTGTATTAAATTACCGAATACTTTCTGAGTTTTAATTGAGATAATGTGGAAGACAAAAATTCAAGCTATGACAATAATTTTAAAAGAGGAGAGACTTTTTAGTTTTAGAAGTTAGAAACTGTGATTATATTCTTAATTAATGCATGCAGAATTAATAAATCTAACAAAGTAGATTTCTATTCATATATAAGATTGAACCGCCTATTTTTTTTGCATCACTGTTCAGTTAGATTATTATTATTATTATTATTTATTGTTATTATTATTATTATTATTAATTATTATTCATTATTATTATTCATTATTAGTTTATTAATGATTATTATTATTATTATTTATGGTAATGAGAATGATGGCGAGCATCAACGGGAAAGTACTATTATTCTGGACAAGCATTTATATTAGTAAATAGTTGCGATTCGTGCGCACTTATATAAAATTATGGATTACTTTTTATGATTTTTATGATTGAAATATAAGTAGACGTCATAGTGGTTTTTAAAAAGTTTTGAAACGACGCTCTAATCAATCACGAACGTTCTTTGTATTAACAAAAGCTTCTCGGAGATCGCACGTCGTGTTAGCTAAGTCATTAGCATGCTCTCGGGGAGTCATTACAAATTTATTGTTTGTTTTCTTAGATTTATGAGCAGATTTATTATATCTGATTTGGAGTCATTATTTTAATGACCGTTATTTTATACATAAATCTGGTTCATTAACGTTTATAACTTATAATTTCACCAAAATATGCAAGTCAAATTTTTCACATGGACCGCAACTAATAGTAAAAATTTTAGCTGACTAAAAGAAATGCAATGAGTGTGGATTAAGAGTGTCATTTTTGCTAGTTAATTCTCTAAAACTTAAATCCTGACGAACTTTTTTTTTTTTTCTTTTAAAATGACTTATTTATTAATGTTAGTTGTATTTTGTTTTTATTTTCAGTTAAAGTTGAAGCAGAAGTCGCCTTGCCAACAGGCCAAGAAGCTGTCATTATGAACAGAGCCACTTTTTAAGGTCCAAAATTTTTGATACGAAAACATCAGCAATGTATAGTGGTCATGCAATTTGTGCTTAAAAAAATATAAAACATGACCATAATCTATATTGCCAAAAATCTTTTTGAGAAGGAAATTTCCGTTTGCGATGTTCTGAAAAGTGTAGACAACTACTGATAAAGCATTCACGTGCTCTCATTGTGCCAAAAAGTTTGTTACATAAAAGGGTGATAAAGTGGCACATCGAAAACACACGGCGTGAAAAAACACCATTTAAGTGCCTTCAATACTGTCGATAAAAGTTTATAAAATGCGTACGCATCATTTAAAACCCACATTCCGAACCCCCAACGGGTTGTAACATCATTTAAGTGTTTTTTACGTGATAAAGTTTTTAATAATAAAACATTATTTTAATACTTCACCTTCGAACCCACACGGATGAAAAACCATTTAAGCCTTTGTCTCGTAAAAGTTTAATAATAAAAGTAAATTTGAAGAGCTCACCTTCTAATCCACACTGGTGAAAGCCATGTAAGTGTATCTTACTGTGAGGTAAATGTTTTAGTCATAAACCTAATTTAAAATCCACATTCGACCCACACGGGTGAAAACCATCAAGTGTTCCTTACTAGTGATTAAAAGTTTTAATTCGTAAGGCATCACTTTAATAACCCACGCTTCGAACCCACAGCGGGTTAAAAAACACTTTAAGGGTTCTTACTGTGAGAAAAAGTTTAGTGATAAAAGTAGTTTAAGAAAGTTCACCTTCGAACTCACACGGGTAAAGAACCATTTAAGTGTTCTTGATAAAAGTTTCAATAAGAGATTCAGATTTAGACTTTCGCTCTAGAACTATCCCTATAGCAGGATTCAATTTTAGATCTCTGAAGCTGACTCACTTTAGTTTTTGAAATGTTTAAAATTTCATCTGTAAATTCAGAAAGTCCTGAAGTGTTTTAAAAAATATGAATTATTATAAAATTACTGTATTTAGAAATTAACTATTACTTTATATTAGTAGTCTGGGAGATAGTAGGTGGCAGTAGTTGGCTTAAGATAATCACGCCTTATTTAGTCCTAGATATTGCAAGTAAGAGCCTAGATTCTTTCTTCAATGGCATTGTGGTAATTGTATTAAGAGGTTTTGCTTTTCTCATCTCCATGCGACAGGAGGAATTCCGAGTTGCCACAATAAAAAAAAAAGAACAGTTTTTTTATTTTTTAGGTATATTATTTTACAGATATTTTGTCCGTTTCCAGTTTGACTCTATTACGGAGCACTGATGTTGTTACTGGTCTTCAATTTGCATTATTTCACGTGCTATTCCATTATTATACTCTACCACCCGTCCTAAAACATATTATTTTTACTGCAAAGAGGACATTAACAGATTAAGGCTAATCGTATATTTTTATGCGCAATTTGCTTGCAAATTATATTTCGCGTGACTTAGTTTATACGTGGACTTAAACTGCGAGTATTAAATGATATGAACCATTATAGAGTTTGCTGCTTAGTAATAATAAGCTATCCACAGCAACTATAATTTGGTTTTAATTTTTTCTTGTTTAATCATTGAACTGTCTTCTTTAAAATTTGGCTATTACTATAAAGCGAGCTGTTGGAAACGGTTTGGACCTATTACTCAATCTTCGACAGGAAATAGTCTTCACTTTCTTTCAATAAAATCACTGTACAACTATTTATCTCATGTCTTTAACTGTATCTGACATGTTGGCCATTGTAATAAAAAATTGGTAAGCCAATGCTATACTATAGATATTATTAAAAATATATAGCTACTTCAATCAATGAATGTAATTTCTCGGACAATCGTGTGCGATGTGTGTCTTATCTCCCGGCCAAACCCTCCACCAAAAATTATACCTCTTTTTTTCTACCATTACTGGCATACTAAAACAAAATCTTAATTTTGTTTTTCTCCATACACTTGAACATATAGAAATGCTATTGGATATAATGCTTATTGAGGTTGGTCATAGTGAAAATATGGAATAGCGTATTAAAAATTTTTTTTTTTTTTTTTTCTCAAAAAAAAAAGATTTTCTTTATACCCCATATTGAGGTGTGAAATGGAGTAAAAGAAAAAACAACGGGGTAAAAAAAAATTACTTTCTAAGCACTTTCATGTTCTAGCCCGTATATATACTGAGTGCTCATCATGACTTTCCTGAGTGTTTTCTCACCCAATACCCACTTATGTTCTAGTTCTATGTACTTTCTGAGCATTTTTCTCCCTACCCCCCTTTGTTCTAGCCGCGTCCATCATTCCAGCTAACTTTCCAACTTTAGTACTTTCATGGCTTCTATCTCTGACGTCATCACTCAGCTAACTTTCCATATTTCCAGCTACTTCAATATACTGATCAATTCTTCTAGCTCCATTCTGACTCCTATTAGGAGTAGGTTCGATTACTTCTCGGACTCCGATTCCTCTATCTGATACTTACTCTGTACTTTATGTTGTTTTTTCATCTGGAACTCTTAAGGGAGGGATCCCTAGACATCCTTGAGGGTGATAGAATACATTAAATCAAGTTCTAAGGGTTCGTTACCCTAGGGAAAGACACCTTACGAGGACTATACATTTGTATGCAGATTTCAGTGTCGGCTCCAATACGATGCAGGAGCCTCACCGTGATCCTCAGAATGAGTCTGCTCAGACTCTAATTTCATTGCTGAAACATATGGGCAGTTTATTTTCCACCTAGCCGATGCCATATCAAAGTTAAAGGGCTCGGCTCGCACTTTGGATGGGAGTAGCTGCATGATTCCTCAGTTCGGGTGCTCCAAGTTTGAAACGGCTCCAAAAATTATTTCCCTTTCAAGCATGAAGGGACTATATATGTATATATATATATATATATATATATATATATATATATATATATATATATATATATATATATATATATATATACTATATATATATATATATATATATATATATAATATATATATATATATATATATAAAATGATGTACTACTACGATTACTATATATTGTAAAGGGCGAAGAATGAAAAGAAGGGGGGGGGAAGATAAGTTCAATAAGGCAAAAAATCGAAGCCCAAAGAAAGATAACAAATTGGGCGAAGCCTGATAAACGTCTATATGAAAGCCTTAAATTAAAATTGACGGTCAGTTAAGGACGGAGGCAACTTTAAGTCGGTCCGATCCAAAACCAAAAGCACCGTAATTTTTTTCGATAGACCATGGTTCAAAATTATTTCGACTTTCCCACAACATTTTGTTCATGTACAATTTAAGGCTAAAACTAGTTTAAAATTAAAAATATATTAAATCCCTAACTAAAGTAAAAATAAATATATTAAAATATTTAAACATCAACTAAAGTAAATTAGAATAATATATATATATATATATATATATATATATATATATATATATATATATATAATATATTATATATATATAATATATATATATATATAAGTATATATATATATACTATATATATATATATATAGCGTTATGCTCACGCATCATCATCAAACAGTTCACAACAGAAAAAAAAACTAAAATAGACGTCAACATGATTACGTCATTCCTAAACCTTTCCTTGTTTGTGTGTGTGTGTCACGCGTCCAAATAATAAAAAGCAACTAAACCAAATGAAAAAAAAACCACTAAAATACGCGTCATGTAACATATGCATATGCAACGAATGTACTCACTTACATAACTATAAACCACTCATGTACGTGAATATGTGCCAATGTTGTATGCATAAAACGTGTTGCACGGCTAATCGTGTTCGGTGGTCTATTACTATATAATATATATTATATATAATATAATATATATGTACTAATTATATATATATAAAATATATATATATATTATATATATATATATATATACTATATATATATAAATAATAATGTGTGTGTGCCTGTGTGTGTGTGGTGGATAAAAACCACGGGTTTTTTTAAACACAAAAAGAAAAACAGTTTTTTTAAATAAAAAAACCAAAACAATGAAAACCATGTTTTTTTTGGTTTGTTTGTTTGTGTTTTTTTTAAACTTTAACTTAATTAAAAGCAATATTTATTTTTCTTTGGTTTGTTTATATAGTATTTACAGCACTTCCTTTAATGTTTTTATGTTTTTGAGCATAATATATATATATATATATATATATATATATACATAGTATTTACTAATATATATATATATATATAATATATATATATATATATATATATATATATATAATATATATTATATATATTAAAAATTATAATAATACTCAACTATTACTATATATATATATATATATATATATATATTATTTTTTTATATATATACTTAAAATAGATATTTAAATAACAAAGTAAAAAAATACTATATATATTATTTTTTATATATATTTACATATATATATATATATATATATAATATATATATATATAAACTTAGTATTTACTATCAGATGGTATTAAAGGATGGAGAAAGCTTATGGGATAATTTCACCACCATTTATTTTACTCTGAATTGTTGGCCTAATTTCAGGCAAAGCTTAAATTTGTTTTTCGCCTTTTTTTCTTTTCTTTTTTTTTTGTCCCAATTTAAACGTAATGTATAAAGTAAGGAATTGTTCTATTAAAATAAATGAAAAAACAAAAATAAATTTAAGTTTTATATTC